>JAMKCH010007170.1:0-31534 GCA_023653785.1 Ophioderma brevispina
ATATTGGAAATCTGAAGGCATCTGGGGATGATTTATGTTTAGAGAAAATCGATCCTGTTAGGACTCAGCCCGTAAACGTTATTTCATTAAACTTCAATGTGACATATTTTGGAAGCATTATTGTAGCTATATTTCCCTTCTAAAATCCACATCTGTTCGTTTATTAGCTTTTATTAAAATGCTAAATTCGCACACTTTGCTGAATATGAAAAAATCAAAATTGGTTAAGAATAAAATACAAAATCATTGAATTTTGAAGACTTTCCATTTTGTGGAATTGGACCTGAGAAAAGTCATTGAAGTTGTCGATTTGAGTGACTTACCGAACATGCTACAGTTTGAAATTACGCATGGAGATGGCTTGTGATATGAATGAAGTATACACAAATGTACAGTAAAAACGACTCTTTCAAGCAGTTTTGTTAATATTTCCCCCTTGCTATGCAAATTGGCACAGGAAAACTTAAACCTGTAATATATACCTCTTTGGGTAGACATTTCAGAAGTCCCAAGTATACAATTGAGGTATTGCCATTGATTCCTGCGCTACTGCACAAAATCATACAGTGCATGACGGAATCAATTGCAATACCTCATGTGCATACATGGGACTTCTATATGAAACGTCTATCATTGTTTGTTTGTGACTGTAAACCATTGATAACGAGAGTGGGGTGGCTCAATTGCTTGAAAGAGAGAACACTGAGGTTCCGGTGTGAAAGCAGATATAGTCCGGCGGGAGCCATAGTCCGGGGCTCCATAGACGATAACGGAATAAAGCGTGAAACTAATGTTACGTGAAGAGTCAACTGAATCGATTGCCCTATTGTTCACCATTGTTCCCGGACTATGAGTACGCCGGACAATAATTACTTCTACACCTGGTTAGCTAATCTACATTCTGTAGCCATTGTCCGAGGCTTAGATCAGGTGAAATGCAATTCCAGGATTCCTTGTGCTGCCCGCAGACGAAGCACGGGGAGCATTTTTTGCAAGTAAAAATTTATAAGGGTAGAAATTGCACAGATATTGCAAAAACGAGAGTGTCGTCTGCCGTCGTGGCTTGTGAATGGGGCCAAAGGTCACATGAGGTCACCAAGGTCACATGAGGTCACCAACATGTCACCCTACCCCGCTCCCTCCTTTCCACCAAGTTACATCATCGTAGCCCTTACGGAACTCATACGGCATGCAATATATTAAGGGTTAACATTTTGACCGGACAAAGGTTACATGAGGTCACCAAGGTCACATGAGGTCTCCAACATGTCACCCTACCCCGCCCCCTCCTTTCCATCATCGTAGCCCTTACGGAACTCATACGGCATGCAATATAATAAGGGTTAACATTTTGACCACCGACACACATACACACACACACACGACCAGAGTAATCCCTATGCCTTCTGCAATTCTTGCAGTCGACACAAATGTTCTAAATGGGAAAAAGTCAGCCTAATTTGTTATCTTAAACATGACATGCTGTCAATATAGTTTATTTTTTGAGGTATTTGAAAGACCGTGTCCGTGTAGATTGTGGAGGGGGGGGGGGCTGTAAGGAATTACAAAATAGAATATATCAGTGAAAGTGAGAATATGAGAGTGAGAAGTTGAGCGGGTAGGGATATGTGTGGCCCGATTTCAGAACTTAGGGGCTTGGGAACCGATTTTGGAGGAAATTTGTAGGCTTTAGAACTCAAATTAAGCTTCTGAGGCAAACAATCTCCCAAAAGGGGACCTCAAGAACTAAATTATGCTCCAACTGGAAGTATTATACTCGATTCATCTGATATGTGACCCCGTACTATTCTTGTGGAGGTGAAAAATTCAATGAGGCGCAGGGACTTCTGTTAATCAATGTTATTGTGAGCAATGTTAAGGCCGGAAATACACTATAGTGCGTTTCCATACATGAATGAAATTGTATTTAGTGGCAGGTGAGTGAGTTAAATGACCGGAGTGTCCTCAACGATAATCCAGTGTGGAACGTGCATTTGAATTCTTTCATTTTCCCTCTCCGACTTATTGGAATAGGTCCAAAACTCCAGGGGGACGAACGTATCAACGCGAATCGAGTAAAGTAACTCAGTGCTGGAGAGGCGTGAAATGGGTTTGTTAGAAAGGAGAACCCTGGGTTAGTTTGGAAAGGAAACCATGTAGTTGCAGGAAGTGAACCGTTTAGAAGTATTCTTTCGAGCTTTTCGTTCAGAATGACGTATTGATCATTGGTATACTCTAGCGCAATAGTTAAGTCAACCTGACTCAGCCAAAATGCAAGAGTTGACACATTTGCTGAACCGTGTCGCTTGATGGGGTACATATAGAACGGCAGCCCAGAAGGTTTTGTTTAGACGAATGAGATACCAATAGCTGAATACGGGAAATCAGGAGAAAAATATAACTTTTAAAATATGACAGTCTGCCGGAGACCCGTTGGTTGAGTGTAGCCCAGGAGAGGGGTAAAGATTCTATGGGGGTCAAATATTGAATGCCTTACATCTAATGATATATGCTCAAATTCTTCCTAGGTTACCAGGAGTAAAAAAGTTAAATTGGGTAACACATGTGTGGTGCTTCCTTTCAAGATAGTTTGAAAATAGGTAAGGTCATTGTTTATTCAGAAAGGATCACAATTGTAATACGCAAAAACAAGATTCTTTTAAAAACCTGAGTTAAAAAAATATGTAATGAGACTGATTCAAAATATGCTTTTTATTTGGCATAGGTTGGTTCCCTTCATAGGGAGGGTTATAATGTCCACGTTCCCATAGAGTCATACAGCGGAAATTGTTGTACGGCCTTCCATTTAACAACAAGGAGAGAGATGCCGAAAGTGCACAGCATTCATATTTGGATTCAGTTCATTAACATTTTTAACAAAAAAATATTTTTTACAAACAAATCGGGTATTGCAACGGGTGACCTTTCTGAATAAACAAATGACCTTTAGCCTATTTTGCCAAATCTTGAAGGAAACATCACACGTGTGTGACCCCAAATTGACTTTTTTACTCCTGTTCACCTAAGGAATAATTTGCAGCATAATTATATTAGATTGAGAGCAGTCAGTTCAAACATTTGACCCCATAGTAAACTTTACCCCTCTCGCATGGGGCTACACGCAACAACGGTCCCCGGCCAGACAGACTTTCATATTTTGCAAAAAGTTAGATTTTTCTGAATTTCCCGTGTTCAGAATTGGTATTCGTTCGTCTAACCAAAACATTCTGGAACTGATGCTCGAATACACACAGATCTCACAGCTGACGATTCAGGTTGTTCACCATTATGTTCTTCGTATGGGAGGAAACTGGGTTGTCTTTTTCTGTTTAGGCACAATATAATGTTTGAATGTCTACTTAAATTTGAAGTACTTATGAAGAAATTGTGTTGTATAATTGCTGTATATCATTGTTGTTTAACATTAGAATTTTAGCTCTATTGTTGTATTGTCGTATTGATATTTTGTATATTGCTCACTTTCTATGTGAAGCGCCTAGAGGCCTCTGCATTAGGCGCTATATCAAGGTTGTTATTATTATTATAATTATTATTAAACCATGGAAAAAAGAGATAAGAAGGAAGCATAACGACCCACTTTGCTTTGACCAATCCATCTGCCGCCCTATTATTGCAATTGTTATTCATATCCTTACAAGTGGCCCTTCCGAGGATAATCCTAATCCGCTCGAGAAAATTCGCAGGTCGTGGTTGTTTCTTCATTGCGCAAAGATTCCAGGTCATCGGGAATCAGCGAATCAGCACGCGATGTATGCTGCGAAGAAAATACTCAAACATATGGCGGCTTACATGGAAACCGGTCAACACGCCCGGGGTTTTTGGATTTTGGTCGGGAACACATGCTCGTTCCAAAAAAGAGGGACTAGCTGCAAATGCGGGGCTACCGCTAGGGGTATCAAATTCACAATAATCAAGTTCTAGTTCCGCTAGGGATACAAATTCAGTTGTGATTGTGACTGGTTCAATGATATAAAAAGGAAAATTTAACCTAAACATATCAGCAAAATAACCCTTAGTGTGTATTTTTTTCTTGCAGTAGCACAAGTGTCATTTTTCTTTTATGTTGGCTATTTTAAATGTGTATCTATTTCACGCATTGAGAACAGGTCCCGCAAGGGGTATAATCTCACTGCAAATTATCTTCAATGAATCTTTATTTGTTCATCATAGAATACAGCAAAAACAATATGATGAATAATTATGTCAACAAATTCTCCATTAATGATTGCTCGCCGATCATCGATTGCGGCAAAGGGATTACGATCAAAGGGTGGCTGTTGAATCCAAGGGGGTGACACCCATTCAAAACCAGTCGTCCGTGCTGGGCGCTGACATTTTGAATATTGCACGGAATAATTATTAGTTTGGGTGCTTGTATACACACATAATGTCAATTCGATACAACAAATCGCAAAATTCAGTTTTTGGATGTTGGTGCTATTGGGTGGTGCAATTTTGTCCTACCCCTGGCCCCACAACGATTAAATGACACCTCATCGTCTTGGATTTAATAAACCGCCTCAATAATACCATCTTTTCACCTGAGCGCGCAGTGCATTATGAGAAAAGAGTATCTGAGCACAATATCCAGGTACACTATTAATACACCTGGCCACCCCGCCCCCCCCTCTAACACTCATCCATTAATTGTATCACTCCCTTAGTGTATATCAAGCGCACCCACAGTATGTGGAGAAGCGTAGGCAGCCATTGCTTTCATTTTGGTACTCTATGTTTTCTCTTTGTGATCGCAAAAACATGCGACGTAACGGTGTATTTCTAAAGATTACGTTAACGTTTTGCCTCTCTATCTATATAGAACCTTCTTTTTGTTGATCCCTTCCTTTGTGGCGGGCGAATGGATAAACCGATTTAAAATCGGATGGTGGAAGTCGATGTGCTTCTTTCTTATCTCTTTCTTCCATGCAGAAACCCATTATAATTCACCTTCATTATATCACCTTCCTCGACAGCTTTCCACCTTCCCACATGGATTATGCGATACAATTGCAGACAAAGAATATGTCGATCACCATTGGATTGAAATCGACGAGGAATACACCTGGAATATAACCGAATCCACCACAAGTTTTTTGGCCAGCAAGACATCTCACACCACCGTTCCACTGAGTGTGGAGCGGGTGAGTCCTGTGCAGGGATCTTGTATGCAGTACGGTTATCGAGCCCTACATTTGACATGTGAATATGTGAGTATGGAATAGACGTGTAAATATGAGACAAATTAAAAAAAAAAGTAAATGCTGTTACCAAACTGCTTTTCCACAAAAATAACCTGTGTAGGTAAAGTCTATAGAAGGACGATATATTTTAACAAAGGACACAAAGATCTGAGAAGATATATCAGCACATTATCAATTTCGCTAATGCGACACACGCTATTTTTGGACCACCGACTTTCTTGCCATACGCTGCTCTATATAATGTGCCCCCAGAGAAATGGTCCACGGCGATGGAGTCTGGGTGGATGGCCTCGTGATAGCGGATCGTATTCTAACTTTAGTTAACGCACATGATTCTACGCACTTGTTATCTTATTCAAAAACAATCAAAGGGGGTTTTAAGATAGGTATATTCCCAAAAACGTTATGTGTTCCACAGTATTGGAAATACGACGTTATCGTGTAATTCAAGATAAAAATTTAACTCAACTCAAAAAACTGATGAAAATGAAATCGATTAAAAAAATCAAAAAACTAAAAAATTAAAAAAAATATTTAGCCATTATAATTTCGCGAACTCCATATGTTACATTTGAACTATCACATTTAAGACATAAAACATGTGTTACATTTAAACATGAAGTCCACTTATAGTTTAAACAATTCTATCTCACAATGTGTTAAGTCCTGTTATGACATCTCGTAGACGTCAAAGGTCAGAAATACCTTTTAAACACAAATAAATGAGCCTTATGCACAAGTGATCTGATTTTAATAATATAACCGATATGTCCAAACCATAATTACAATAACAACCTTTTACGAGTGATTTAAAAACTAAGATACTTAATATTTCAAGTCCTTAGTGTCCTGTGTTGAAGGCGTTGTTAGTTCAACGGATTGAACGATCAGCGAAGACTCCAAAATGACAGTATGCAAAGTCGCACAAACTTATATATCCTCACTTAATAGTCCTTTGGAATCTTCTCAGTCCTGAAGATAAATTTGTCCAGCAGTTAAAGACGATAATGTTAAATACGTCCCGCGACGACACTAAGATTCCACAATACAAAAATCCAGGTATTATACACCAGCAGTCGGCCACTTATGTCCTCATTAGGACCACAAACTGGAATCTCCTTTTGATCCAAAACTGAAGCTCTGTTGGCTTAAAAGACGACTGCAGACAGTTCAGCTATCAAGCTCCGGTGGCTTCCAACATATAATAAATCCTGGCATTAAAATAGCTATAACTATACTGTATAGCTCCTGGTTACAACTGCTGGCCCTCAGTCCTTCCAGTGACAAGTATATAACTACTCACAGCTAGATTCCCCTTTCCTAATACCTAAAAATAGGTATTACAACAGCATCATGCATAAACATATCCTAGCACTGTCAAATCAGATTTCACATAAATTACATCATCTACATAGCATCACTTCACAATTGTAATTTCATGAGGAATTACCTATTTTGCAACATGTTTTGATCTCAAGCATAAACAAGTTGACTCAGTTTCTAAGTTTACATCTTGGGGAATTCCCATTTCCCCTATTGTGCAATCTATCTAGTTGAAAATAACAGGTGTGAGCTCAATATAGCACTTGGGAATCCCCTGCTCTTTTTTTATAATAAACAAAGTACTTTTCCCGTGAGAATCTTTTCTCCAATAAAATTGAGAAAATACTATTTTTAATCACAAAATTTGAGGGTAATATAACAGTTCGAAGTTCACATATTTTGTTTACAAAATCGAGTTCGAAAATTCATTTCTAAATATGACTCCTATAGGAGAAAACACATTGATAAATTGCTGAATGAATGAATCCAAGAAGTTCAAGCATGAAATGCACAATTTCGGGTAATATTTTACACATTTTAAAAATTACAATGCCCATTTAACAATTCAGACCACTATTATTTTTTAATGAGGTGCACTTTGAAATAAATTGAATTCACACTTTCATTTTTGCTTCAAAATTGAGAAACATATTGGACAAATTAAATTTTATTCTATGATAGAGTCAAACTGATAACTACCATAAACATCATAACATCATAAGCCTTTTAAAGGCCCATGATAAAATGCGAATTTGAAAAGAATTTTTAAAATGATTGTTTTTTTTATTGTGCAAATCCAGTAGAATTTGTAAACAAATCACGCACCCACTCCCCATCGAAGTCCATCTGTTGCACTTGACCCCCGGAAGTGGCCAAGCGCAACACGCTGTACTTTTCAAGCAGTGACGATTTTTATGCTGCACGTGTTTGCTAATAAAAGTCGGTATCCGACCTTTTTAGGTCTAGGAACAGCCGCAAATGGCATCTTCAAGACCGCCTCAAAACGCCTCAGTGTCTGCCTTCCACAAAGAACAGTAACATGGGTTTTTGACACGAACCAACACCAGCAACCTGTAGACAAAATGGGCATTTTGAATTTGGGGAAAAATGACTAATAGTGGCCTCAAACAATTCCAGTTCATATTAAACATGAAATGTTATATGGCGGACTAACGTATAGACAACCCCGTTCACACCTGATTTTAAGTAAATCCATGTTGCAATTGAAAAAGCAAGATCAAATTTCATTTAATGCAGATTCCAATTCACATTATCAGTTTAAACGTTTTGTTCCGAAAGTATCAACAATCAAATTTAAACAAATCCAGTATTTGTTCAATTACAGTCTGTATTTTCAATGTGATAATAGTTTTAAAGATCTACTTACAAGTCGAGCTCCAAATTCATTTTAAGTTTACATAACATAGAGAACAAGTCCAGATCACCAATATATTTTAAACATGAGGTTCATATTTCACTATAAACACATTTCGTTTCACTTTAATACAGAAGACCAGAATTTCAAATTTACCTAAACAAATTGTAAGTTGCATAGTAAATCAAATTCGTATTACATTTTATAATGAAAAATTCAATTTACATTAATTTTCATATCAAGCATAAAGTTGCCATTTTATTTCAGGAAATTCCATTTTGCTTATTCATATAATAAGTATGATATTACATTGAGCAAGTCAACATATTCTGATTACGTTAATATTAAGTAATGCCAATTCACCTCTATTATAAAACTACTCGAATTCATGTCAATTAGGCCTATAATCAAATATCACGATTTACATTTGATTGCAGCTCAGAAGTATCCATTATCCAACAAGCTCATTTCGCATTTGAATTTCTGTAACTCCATAGTATTTTAAAGCTTAAGCAATTGTTTGTGTTACCTCCTCAACAAATTACTCAAATTCTGAGTTAATTAAATTCTGAGACACTTCATTTGTAATGAGTTTAGATCAGTTTTAAACTAAAAGCAGGTGCCGCCCAGGGCCCGCCAAGTATTAAAGTGATTCACCCGAAAGACACAAAATATTTGAAACTGGCAGAATAGCTTTTGAAATAATGGATACATCTCTAGAATTCTCATAAGTTATTTTTTGTAACTGAAACATTGTCAGAAAGGAAGAAGACAGCAGTGTTGCTAGATATGAATTGCCATTCAGTTTCGTCTTGTAGAAAGTGTGCGTACGGACAGTATTCTGATTTTGTCATTATTAGGTTGATTTCAGTTCTTATCACTTGCAAGGGTGTTAGGATACCCATTCTCGTTGCAGACATCAGAAAATTCATGGTTTTTGATGAATTTTTTTTTTTTTTTCCTTTCTGATTTAGCAAATCAATGATAGTGCCTCAACAAAATAACAACCTCAACGAGAAACGATTCTCGTAATTTTTCTCCACATGGACACCCTTATGCACTTAAGTGTTTATATTTTATTATTTTATCGCGGGAAATCGAGAATTTTTTTTCTGCGTTGTAATTTTTTAATTATTGAAATTATTTGGCGAGATCAGTTTTCTCGCTCTGTATTTTTTTTTAATTCTTATGTATTTTATTGTTTGGCGAGAAAAAATTAAGAGAATCGCTTCCTCGTTAATTTTTTTTTTAATTATGTATTTATTGTTTGGCGAGAAAAATTACGAGAATCAATCTTCTAGTTTGTTTTAATTACAGAGCGAGAAAACTGGTTTTCGTCCTTTTCTAGCTAACAATAAAACCATACTAATTAAAAAAAATACGTGCGAACAACTGATTCCCGCCAAATTATAAAATACATAACAACATTAAAAAATACACAACGCGATTCTCGTAATTTTTCTCGCCAACAATAAAATATAAGAATTTTACAAAAATACGAACCGAACCGATTCTCGCTTTTTATCTCCCCAAATAATAAAATGAATTAAATTTAAAAAATACAGATGAAACCGATTCTCGTCGTCATTTTTTCTCGCCAAACAATAAATCCATAAGACTTTTTAACAAATACACAAACAACAAAATCCTTTCTCGTCATTTTTCTCGCCAAACACTAAAATACATAGACTTTTTAAAAAATACACAACGCAAAAAATTATTCTCTTCATTTTTCTCGCCAAACAAAATACATAAGAATAAAAAAATACAGAACGAGAAAAGGGATTCTCACCAAATAATAAAATACATAAGAATTATGTGGCACTTTTCAATGTCTGCTTTATGATGTGTACTGTTTAAATGTAAAATCATAGCATGGCCAGTTAGAGGGCGTTTCGGATGAGAATTTTGCCGAGAGTAAGATTCTCATCGATTTTTTTCCAAAGAATACTGTGTAAAAGTGAGTTTTTGGTGTATAACCTACAGATATAGAATAACAAGCTATAATAGACATGATGAATGATGAAACCTGACGAAAAAATAATAAAGCGGGGTGGGAGAGTATGCTGAAAACAGAAAAATAGAAGTTAATGAATAAGGAAATGTGTGATGATAACCAAGAAATCATAGCATAGAAAAGTGTGATATGTATGGGTGATGGAGAGCCTGCTGGAAATAGAACAATAGAAGATAATTAACCAGGAGAGGTGTGTCAATGTGTTTATGTGGATTTTAGAATTTTATTTGTAAGGGAAATTTTGAGCTATTAAAATGCGCAGCAATTTTATACACAACGTTTACGATAAAATTATTTTGGAATATACATCATTCTACAACGTGTCTCTATGATGTAAATATTTGGCCTTCATGCTTTTTTTTTTTCATTACTAAGTATCTGGTAGATTTGATGGCTCTATCCCACTCCGTCAACAGAGAAGGCGGTTCAGTCGGCATTTTATAAATACTGAATTCCTTGCTTCGCAGTATTGCTGCAATTTGTTATGGTAAACAAATGTCGCTAGTTAAAGTAATTACCGCCATGTTACGCTCGATGATCAAAGACTTTACCGGAAACCCAATAGCAAAGCCAACAGTGATTCATTAAAAAAAGGTTCAATAACCATAACTGAGTGACTGTTTCCCGGTCTGAGAAAAGTAGATTAAGATATTCACCGTTACTCCCCCTAATAGCGCCTATAACTCATGCCATTACATCGGTTAGCATAAGAGGGTGTAACGTAAATCAATGGAAGAGCCGTGTCTTTACGCACGTGGTAGTTTTTGACCACTACCCATGCTCCAGGGGCAGGTCCTAGAATTTTTCCCTCTAACCCTCTGCCTCTAACCTGAAAAAAATAATTAAAATTTTATATATTTTAAAAGAAGCAGTAGCGAGATTCGAACCAGAGACCACTGTATCATGAGGTCAGCTAACTAACCACAAGACCAGCGAGGCAGGGGCGGCTCCAGAATCGGAAAAACAGGGGCGAAAAGCAGATTTAAAAATTGGGTGTTATCAACCAACACATTGAACTGGTTCACATAACTCTATGTATTGTAACTTGGAATTTCATATACCTGGACACTTGATACAACAATACCTTTCACCCCTGCTTTACCGATTCTGGAGCCGCCCCCGCAATTCTAATCCTTGATAACATTTACGGAATAAATCGCTACTGCTATTGTGGTCAGCACTCAATTTAATGAATAGCTCCGCTCTGGAACGGTTGCCATAACCTATGCTCCAGCGCATGAGTGGTGGTCAAAATATCACACTTGCGTGTAAACACAGCTGGCTCTCAGCTCTGTTCGCTACTCACGATTCATCGTAAGCGATGAGAATTCAAGCGATTTTTCACATTTCTTCTTGCACACTTATGAAGCCGGGAATTAGAATTACTGATATCTACAGAGATCAAGGAACCTAGTCAACCAACATTTATCGCTATATTGGAGAAATTCAACACAGGAAAAGAGGAGCGATTTGGGTTCCTTTTACATTGGAAGATGCATTGCGCAACAAGACTTGTACAATCGCTTACGTTACACGAATTTGTCAAAGTCAGAGAAGGAAAGCTTAAGCGTATTTTTTGGGCGTAAAAATCGCAACGAAATTTAGGGTTAGTTTTTAGTTTATAGCGGCTACTATTCACGATATTTGTTTTGGAAAATATATTTTTTGGCATCCTGAAGTCATAAGCTTTCCATTAATGTATAGCTTACTATATGCCGTCCGAGCATGAGGATCACCTTTAAGCAGAGACTGCGAGAAGATTCTGAATGAAGGTCAAGGAGGTACGCGGCTTTGGTTGATGGTAACAAACAAAACAACCGCAGAGTAACTCAGGCTTTATAAGAATTGGTACACACGTGATTTGAATTCCACTCAACAAGGGCCCCAAGCCAACAAGAGTGAAATTTTACCCTTTCAAAAAATATTTTGGGGTCAAATTTACTCTCGATAATTTACAAAATGATAAACGTGTATCATGTTTTTATTTATCAAGAGTAAATATCGTGTCTTTATTTCAGACGATCATGAAATTGTTTACGTTGAAAACCTGTTTTTTTTTTTATAAAGGGAAGCAATATACCTATGCCTAGCAATGTAGTTTTACTGGTTTGGGTCAGCTCTGGACAAGCGACTAAGCCCCTTTGACTTCGTATACAAAATTTAAGTCTATAATCCGACCTAAAATTTCTCCCAGGCCAAAAACCTTCCCAGATTCGTTTTCAGCAATCAAATTGGTCATAGAATCCACTCCTCTTGAAAGAGATTATGAATAATATTTATGCACAGCCTACTTAGCAATGTGTGATATTCAAGATTGACAAGATTTGGGAACTGTTCTTCTTCACACGAATGTTTGAACATTTATTGTATACAGGTATGTCAAATTTGACGGATATATTTTGGCATTTTTGTTTAAATATTTTGCGCCAATCTTTTTTTTACTGATATCTTGAATATTCAATATATTGCGGCAACAATGTCTGGGAGTTTGGTTGTGAAAATACACGATAGTTAAAGTGACAGGAGATTTTTTTGAGGATACAAATTTCTCTCAAATTGCACTTGATTGGTTGTAGACCACCTCCAGAGAACGTTTCGAAGGTTTATTGGACAAAGAAGCACGAAAGAAAACAGCAAACCTTGTTTTGAACTTGCCTGCTTTTCTAATCATCCCTATAGGAAACCATGCTTTGAATTTCTGTCGTGCACGACAGAAATTACTAAATCATCATCTTTTTATATAAAGACGGCGAATTCGGCTTATTCACTTCAGGTGTGATCTAATACATTGGTAAGCATTCCAAAATATGCAAAAAACCTGGGTTCGAAAAAAATTGAGGGCGCTTCTCTCTGGAAATCTCCTCATGTCTCTGTAAGGAGTTCTAATGATTCTAAACATGGTAGATACTTTAGGTGCAACTACATAGCATTTCACAACCTGGGGGCGTGTGCAGTTAACGGCCTTCCCGTTCAAAATGAAGCCATAAGCGAGGTTGCTCCTGTCCTGTTAGGAGGTGACAGTGCGGTTAGCTAGTAAAGCCAAATGCTATCCTTTTTTTACTGGGAGCGAAGTTCCATCAGACAGAGTCCCCCCCGAGGTGGAAGTTCAACAATCAACCCATAATGTGGGGGCCTAGTTACCTGATTGAGCAATCATGATATTGCCTTTAACCTGTTCGTCAGGAGGAATTGTGGGTGCTAGGGGTGGTAAATGGAGATACAGACGTTTTCTATCGATCGATTTTAGTTAATGGGACCTAAGCTAATAATTTCTGGAGGGTTTGCAAAATTTCGTGCAGTGCATGTTCTAGAAATCCAATATGGCCGCTGCCTACTCTCAAATTCATTCAAATGGCCATAATTTTATGATACTATATCCGGTTTTAAAAGCCCGAGGATCTCCTGAACAGGTGTTGATATGATTTGATCAGCAACCTTACCATCAAATCCAATCTGGCCACCCCCGAAATCCAATATGGCCCCTAAATATCATCCATTGACCATAACTCATCAAGTATTTGTGAGAGATGCATATTCTAGGCTCTATACCAGTAGGAACTCATATCTGGCATTCGCAGTGTGTTAACATGCTCACCAATCAAGATGGCAGCCAATGACTGCCTATTCAATCGTAAAACCTACAATTGTCATATATTCATACTATTTGGCCGCCTTTTGAATTTTACGCATGTTGTCAAACAAAAATACCAATACGAGTTTGTGATGGTTTTCAGAGACATAGATCTTGATACTTAATTAACCTTTAATAATCAATTTTGTGAGGCTACCAATACAATATAAAAAAAACCCCAGATGTCTCGATATTTATATGTTTTAAAAAGCTAAAAGGGCAACCATATTGGCTCCCATCTTCAAATTTTTGCATGTTTAACGAAACAAAAATGCCAGATAAGGCTGTCAAAAATTGTGGGTCAATACTTATCCCATAACTTCATTTACACTTTTATAATACTCATTAGTTGATGTAAGTACATATAATATAAGATATAATATAGGTTTTAAGTATACAGCCGCATATTGCTGCCATCTTGAATAAAAAATGTCGATTACAGAGAAATGCCAAATAATGGTTTCTAGTGCGCAAATACATCATATCTCATAAAGTAGCTATATATGCTCATAAATGTTAAACTTAAAACATAAATTATCCACACAAGCCTCCTACACTGAAAAATGGGAGAACACTTACATGTCTGGATGTGTTCGAAATGCATTTGTTTCTGGAGGGGTTAAATTACACTTACAGATTGGTTTCACTGGTAAAGATTTGGGACACCTGTAGAAGTATTTTTATGTGTTTAGGATTAATTCTGCGTATCATAAATATGTATACTGGATGAGTTAAGATCATTTTTAACGATTACGAGGCGCATATTTTTTGACTTTTGAGCACCAAATTGGATTTTTGAGGCAATGTAATAACCAAAGGGCTGTTACATTATTAACACTTCATCGTGCGTAACAACACCGGAGAACCGCAAAAATTTCCTCTATCAAAAATACTTAAGGTATTTTTAGTGATTTTGCCATTGAAGCAGCCATATTGGATTTTCAAAATGCACTGCACCAAATTTTGCACACCCTTAAAAATTATTGGCTGTCGGTCCTAATAAACTAAAGCTATAGATATAAAAAGTCTGTACTCATTTTCCATCCTTCAGGCTGTGCGCACAAACTTCCACCGTACTGGTTTCTCTTTAAAAAAAATTAATGTTGCGCAGCCCAGCCAAATAAATATCGTAATGGGCCGTTTAGATAATTACGATGAATTTTACATCATCGGCAAACTTCAAATGTCCAGGTATTCAAAGGCTTATTTACAAAAAAAAATAACTCATTAAATCGCCAAGAACTTTCCTTAATTCATTTTGACGAAGAGAGTAATGAACCTCATGCGGATTTTTGCCTGGCGGAAAGTCTCGTTTTGCATTATCACCCATTATAAAGCGATACGCCTAAATTTTTGATCTTCAAATGGGGTATTGGATAATTGTAACTGGCTGTATGATAGGTGCTGTGGCTGTGGCTCGGTTCGTCTTTCAAAATTAGTATTATTTGACTTCCATAACTAATTTGTACGTCTTGCAATCTTGTTTTAAAGTAACGAAATTGAGAAAGATTGCACCGGCCACAGTATTAAACCAACTAACTGTGTGCAAGGGCGTGTCCATAAAGCTCCAAGGGGGGGGGGGGGGTGTGCTCGAGCATCCAAAGCCCACAGTCTGCACCACGTGATGTGGTATCTGTGCAATTAAGCCTAATCATTAAATACTTTTAAATTTTTTAATTTTTTAGGTTTTTTCTTTTTTTAAACAAAAACGGCCCTTTTAAGAAGTGTTTATAAATACTCTTGGGGTGGAAGATATAGGCGAAAAAAAACCTTAGTATTTGAATATATGGTGGAACAAATATTTCCATCTGGTATTGGGTCAAAAATTGTATGATATTTTATTCTCCATTAAAATGCAACCTTACCAAAGTATCATTTTTAATATTATCCACCGTTCAATTTTACATCGGGTTCTGTTAACTTTTTATTAGAAAATGGTCAGGAAAACCCCATAATTGAAAGGGCGCAGGAGGGGACACCCCTTCCCGTACCGCGTCATGCCCGCCTTAGCGACCTCCCCTCCAAAGATTGTCCTGTAGTAAAAAACAGCTTCGCTACTATATTATCAATTTCAGCGTATTGAAGCCGATGTATGTTATTTACAGCCAATCATAAATCTTTTTTCTTCATCAAATTGGTTTTCAAAAAGTAGATTTTGATGTTTTTACTAAGCGTTGCGTATGAACACTTTACACTTTCATTATGCTTCATTCAACAAAATCTTACTAATAAATTGAGAGAGAGAGTGTATGGGTGGCGTGTGTGTATGTGTGGGGTGTGTGTGTATGTGTGTGTGTTTGTGTGGGTGTGTGTGTGTTTGTGTGGGTGTGTGTGTGTGTATGTGTGACTGTGTATGTGTGGTGTACAGTGCCGTGTTGAATGTGTCATTTTACATTATTATTAAATGCATAAACATGCTAACATGTGTAAATATGTCTCCACAGCTTTTACCGTTGGAAACTTCGAAGCTGGAATCCACCCCGTCTTATCTTGCATCAACCGATGTGGAAACGATATGTCGCCGTCCATGGTCCCCTGCCAATGTGATATCCAGTGCGAATCCTTTAAAGATTGTTGTTTGGATTATCATTCAATTGTAAAGCTGTAGACAATAACAATTATAACACATCTTTAATTCCATCAGAGGATTTTACTTGTATGAAGGTATCAGAATACATACAACACTCATTCCTAGTGAGTAAATGTCCTGAGGACTGGGACCAGGAATTAATACGAAGAAAGTGCGATTTCCTCAGTCTCAATTCACTGCAAGATCAGCACACAGCTTCGCGCCATTGGCCGGTTGTTAACTTTGAAGGATATAATTTCAGAAATATATTTTGCGCTCTTTGTAACAGAGAGAGCTACATAGGTCTTGAACCTTGGCACATGAACCAGCCAGAAAATACAAATGAAGAAATACCGAGGACATTCGATTTTCACCGCCCAAGACGTGCAAGTCATTACGGCGAAAACGAGACGTTAACGGAAATGTGTGAAGTTCATGATGATGGCGGTGGAGCTGAAAATCAACACAGCAGCCAAGAGTTTGTCCAAGTAGGACATAGGTTACGGAAGTGTTTCTCTGGTTTGGTTTCAACATGCCCAGACGACTACAAAAATGAGTCCGTAATAACCGCTTGTGAGTCCTACGTTATTCCTATGTGCCACGCGAATGATTTTATCTACATGTACGAAGATGCTACATGGATTCGGTACAAGAATCCATATTGTATGATTTGTCACAATATAGATCAAACTGGTTACACTACATGCGAATTCGTTAAGTCTTCTAGTTGGAGGACACCTGATGGTTCTTTGAGATCATTTATCTGGAAGTTCTTGGGTAATCCCAATGAAGCAGCAGAGGCAAAACGTTGTTCCTCAGAAGAAGAATTTGATATCTATTCAGGTATGTGTCGACCAGTTGGATGTGCTCCCGGATTTCAGCGAAAGAACGGCCAATGTGAACCTAATCCAGATCATCGGAGCATCATTGATAGCCAATATTGTGTAAAAGAAGATACGAAAGTTATTTAGGAGGGAATGCTGACAATTGGAATTTTAAACAAGGCGTTCTTGAACAGCTCGATTTTCCAATTGGATCTAACCACGTTGACATGCATGAACGACTTTGTTTTGTATTATTCCGCAGCAGAAATGTTAACGAAGTGTCAGTGGTTCGTACTGAAAGCGCTTACCAGGTGCTTAGTCAACTCAGACAATATCTTGCTGAAGAAGAGGTTATACAGCAGCTAGTGTTATCGTGCAAAATACGTAGCATAGAATTCATCCATGGTTGCCGCAAGATTAAGACTGGACCTGATTGTTCTGGTCAGTGGTATCACGGACTGGCCTCTGACTTTAACAGAGTCAACAATGTTACAGACCTATCCGAAGTTTATCTACACGACAACATTTATATCACCCCTGAATTCATATTGTGCATATCAACATTCATATACAATTCATTCCAAGAAACAATAATTCCATATGAGGAGTGTCTGGTATGCGGTAATGAAGTTTATGTTCTCGACTGTCCAGTTTTCACACTTTACGAATACGAATACGATTTAGTTCGCAAAAATAATCAAACGGAAGTATGGTATGCAGAACAGGTTTTCCACCCGGGAGAGTATTTGATACTACCTGATCGCCGTGCCCAAATTTGTACTTTCACTTCTGTCTTCTTTGATTATTCCGCAAATCTGAATGTGGTGAACTTCGCAGGGACTGTGATCTCTCTGGTCGGACTAGCAGCAACGTTTGGAACCCATGTGGCTCTTTCGGAGTTACGTAACGCCCATGGTATTTCAATGATGTTCTTGACGACATCTCTTTTCATAGCACAGTTACTACCATTGATAACTGCAAACATTTCTCTCCCTGATGTGCTATGTACCTTACTGGCAGTTGTGAGTCATTTCGCCTGGCTGGCCTCTTTTTGTTGGATGAGTTTGATAGCCATTGAAATGACCTATGTTTTCAGCATTCGTCCATTCACTATATATACAGTCGACAACCCTGAACGAGCAATGTCAACATCCCTTCTTCATCTCGTTGGATGGGGTTTACCTCTCTTGATTGTTATTGTCTGCGTTGTAATTCACTATATACGACCCCAAGGCATCGCTTTCCAATACGGAGGCTCCGGTGCATGCTGGATATCAGATACGTTCGCAAATTTGATATTTTTCGGAATACCAGTTGGCATCTCGCTTCTATTCAATTGTGTTTTGTTCATCTGGACGACTGCATCGATATTCAAAGGTAATCGAAACTCCAGGGATCTGCTACGGACAGACACTACTATACGGAAGCAGGTTGGAGAAGGTCTAAAGACTGTTCAACTGTATATTAAGGTAATTGTTTTCATTGCCTGCCATGATTGTTTTGATGTTGTTTGCTATGCTTCGAAAATATATCTTCTGGCTATGTACGAAAAGCAAATTATCTGGTTATCTCTTTAGCCATACATCCATCCATCCATCCATCCTCCCACCCAACCACCCATCCACCTACCAACCTACCTCTAAGAGTGACATTCCTTGAAAGCATTTAAAGTTACGTTCATCCAATATTGTCGTAGACATCCAAGTTTGTGGATGCTCCGCGTACCAGCTTTCTTTCTTTCATTATCACCTCCTTTGCATATGGACACTCCAGTGATTTTTATGTTGGAGCTGTCGTGATCTTGTACAAAATGTTGGGCGACAGGTTACTCAGGAAGCTGAGGGCGGATAGATCGGCAAGTGGTTCTTTTTCCGTGAATCTGTCTACCATACGGCGTTTTGCCTCACCTATGTAGAGAACATAGTAGAGACATACAGTTGGCACAAAGTATCTCGGCATGTTTTTCGAGCAGTAATATTGTACCAAAGTCCGATAATTGTGAAAGCTTTCAAAAGATATATTTTGTTGCCTAGGTTTTGTTCTTTCATTTGCACCTTGATTGTAAAAAGAGCGCGTGATAATGGCTGAGATAGAACGCCCGAAAGACGCACACCCATTAATGAAAAGTTGCACTTGATGGTGTTTTCAATGGGCATTGCAGTGTACTGCGACACTAAGGGACGCACCATTTGACTTCAAGGGGGTTTGGAAAAAAAAAAAAAACTTCACCCACCATATGAGCAACAAAAAAAAATTTCCCCGCTTTCCATTAAAAAAAAACCTTACCCACACCTTATAAAATGGTTAAAAAAACTTGCCCTGTGGAAACACAGAAAAAAATGCCCTGTTACTTACGTTGGAAAATACTCTATAACCCATAAATTTGCAATTTTTTTCCGCGCTACGCGCGGTTTTAAAAACTAATTACAGACCTGATTAAAGTGTTGGGCTTCTCCTGGTTTGAGAAATTACGACACATTTGTCATTGTTACGCATATCGCATGCATGAAACGGCCCGTGCACCAAACTTGACGTGCTTCAATCACAAATTAGCCTTTTCAGACCATTACTCAAAGTAGGCCTATATTACTATTTTTATAATTAACTTGCAATTTTAAATTGGGTCTATCAACTATTAAGTAGAAATTTAAATATGCCTTGAAAACTAATACTCCAAAGTTTCACCCGCACCCACACCCGCATCGCTTATGCGGCACATGGCTGCATTGCGGCCACTACATCAGGAAAACAATTTGATCAAGTTTTGCTTTGCAAAACAGTTGGTCATGCATTATAAAATAATATTGTTACCATCAAATTTGCATGAGAAAATGTGTTTTGGAAAGTGAACATTGCAATGGGTTCCGCACTTTGCCGCACTCACCCCGGCAGCTTGATATACGTACTATCCATTAACACTTTGCATAACAATGTTAGCCCATCAACTATATTTTACTTTTAGCATTATATAAAATTGTTTTTATGAAATTTGCATGGGAACATGTGTTTTGGAAAGCGAACATCGCAAGGGTTCCGCTCGGAAAATGTGTTTTGGAAAGTAAATATTGCAAGGGTTCTGCGCTTCGCGCGGGAGGGGGATACCCCCTCACGCACCCACCCCCACACAGCTTTGACATACGAACTCTGCATGAACACTTTATGCTTAATTCAAACAAAACTTGCCCATCAAACTATATTTTACTGTTGATCATACCTATAAGCATATTTCAAATTGTTTCCATCAAATTTGCATGGGAAAATGTTTTTTGGAAAGCGAACATTGCAAGAGTTTCGCGCGGGAGGGGGCACCCCCTCCCGCACCCACCCCCACAAAGCTTGATATACGAACTCTCCATGAACATTTTATGCTTAATTCAAATAAAACTTAACCCATCGACTATATTTTACTTTTTAAAACTGTTGATCATACCTATAAGCATTATTTCAAATTGTTTCCATCAAATTTGCATGGGAAAATGTTTTTTGGAATGCGCTTCGCGCCCCCCTCCCGCACCCACCCCCGGACAGCTTGATATACGAACTCTGCATGAACACTTTATGCTTAATTCAAACAAAACTTACCCATCAAACTATATTTTACTTTTTAAAACTGTTGATCATACCTATAAGCAATATTTCAAATTGTTTCCATCAAATTTGCATGGGAAAATGTTTTTTGGAAAGCGAACATTGCAAGGGTTTCGCGCTTTGCGCGGGAGGGGGCACCCCCTCCCGCACCCACCCCCACACAGCTTGATATACGAACTCTCCATTAACATTTTATGCTTAATTCAAACAAAACTAACCCATCACTGATTTTACTTTTTAAACACGCTAATCATGCCTATAATTTAAGTGAATTACTTAATAATTTCCAATTGTTTACTTCAATGCATGGGAAAATGTGTTTTGGAATACAAATATTGCAAAGGGTCTGCGCTTCGCGCGGGAGGTACCCCCTCCCGCACCTCCCCCCAGAAAGCTTTGGTAACAAAAGTTGCATTGAACAAACTTATGTTTAATTCAAAACAAACTTAAACCAATTAACTATATTTTACGTTTTAAAAACTGTTGATCAACCTATAAAATTAATTTCAAAATTTTTCCATCAAATTTGCATGGGAAATGTTTTTTCGAAAGCGAACAACCTATAACTATACCCCCTACCCGCCACCCACCCCCAGTTGATACACGAAAAATCCGTGAACACTTATGCTTAATTCAAACCCAACTTAACCCATCAACTAATTTTAACTAATTAAAATGATCATACCTATAAGCATTATAAAAAGTTTTTTTGAACCCATCATATATTTCAAATTCTTTTTTAATCAAATTTGCATGGGAAAATTGTTTTGGAAAACAAAGATTGCAAGGTTCTGCGCACAACCCCCCTCCCTGCACACACCCTGCACGCTCTACTTGCAAGGGTGCCATGGACTATTACCTAAAACCTCGGGCCCCATACACGGGGGCTAACGTAAGTATCAAAACAAAACATGACCAATGAGTCAACGGGGCGCGGGGCCACCAAAACAAAAACAAAACAGCGTCCGGCAGGTATGCAAAGTCAAAAAATTCCTCTCATACAACTAGACATACAATCGCAAGAAAAAAGCCTGCCTCCGAACAAGACCCAATGGCCGCACAGAATAGCACCAACGATTGAATTAGCTCCTCTGCAATATTGATTGTGGTCACGCGCTGTAGGTACGCACCATCAACTGACTGCGTCCCCCCCCCCCTTGAGTCTGATGGTGCGTCCCTAACACGCGGACCACAATTAATATGGCAAATAGGCTTTCTCGGCTCATTCAGCCGGAAACCTCTTTGTGTAAAATCAATACCCACGCATTCTTTGCGTTGTACCACACAGTGACATTGAAAACTCCCATAAAGTTTCGGTGTGAAAGCAGATATAGTCCGGTGGGAGCCATAGTCCGGGGCTCCAGACCCTACCGGAATAAAGCGTGAAACTAATGTGCGTAAAGAGTCAACTGAATCGATTGCCCTATTGTTCACCATTGTTCCCGACTATGAGTACGTCGGCAAGTGTGTTACTTTCGACACGGTATGCCAGCGGTATTTCGTTCTGATAGATCGTGAGTGATTAGCGGACGGAATAGAAATGGGAGTCTTAGTTTCTCCCGTATAAACTGATTGCATTGTTGGCAAACTATATCCTCAGACCATGGACGTAATAGAGAAGGACTCAACAACACACTAGTTTCAAAGACCCTATCACGTTGCCGCATTTTGTTATTAAAGCACATTTACCGACTTAAGATAATGCGGTAATCACCCTCTCAGCAGGAGAGGTGCCCTCAAGGAGTTCTATAATAATAGAGAGGCAAAACGTTACGTAATCTTTAGAAATACAGCGTCTCGCATGTTTTGCCGACCACAAAGAAAACTAGAGTACCAACAATAGAAAGCAATGGCTGCCTCCGCTTCTTCCACATACTGTGGGTGCCGCTTTGCATATACACTAATCGGTAGTGATACAAATTAATGTATGTGTTAGAGGTGGCCAGTGATAATAGGTACCTGGAACATTGTTCTCAGATACTCTTTTTTCTCATAATGCAATGCCGCTTAGGTGAAAAGATGTATTCATTGAGGCGGTTTATTTAAATCAAGACGACTGATGTGTCATTTCAGTTGTTGTGTGGCCATGGGTAGGACAAAATTTAACCACCCAATAGCACCCAACATCCAACAACTGATATTTTGGCGGATGTTTGTATCGAATTCGACATTATGTGGTATACAAGCACCCAAACTAATAATTATTCCGTGCAATTATTCAAATGTCAGCGCCCAGCACGGAGACTGGTTTTGAATGGGGTTTCACCCCCTTGGCTGCTGCCTTCGCTTGTGAATTTTCTTTATTGAACATCCAATTCATAGGTCACTCCGCACTCACTATCTCCCAAAGCTGTACACACGGCACGACACTCCCAAAACACTCCGGAGTGTTGGAGTTTTGTGGAGTTTCACCCCCTTAGTTTTTAGGATATAAAACCTCCGCTAGACCCTCGATAAACTCCGGAGTTTTTTTAAACCTCCGAATACGTCCACACGGCCAAAAAGCCCGATTAGTCGGGGGTTGCAGTGGGACCCCCCGGGCCACCCCCCCCCCCAGGAACTAAACGAAACCAACTTTTTTTGGTTCCTTAGATGTCATAAAAAGAGTTCAGGCTGTTCCCAAAAACTAAAACATGGGCCCCGTGTTTTTTTTTTTTTTTTTTTCTGGAGGATATACAAGATGGCGTCCAAAAGGGCTGCCAATTACGGAAAGACTCCAAGTGGCATTAAAAATGCGTGATAAAAATAAATACAAATGGCCTGACTCCTTAAATGCTATTTCAATCATGACCTGCCATGTTTGTGATATAGGGATACACTTATCTGGCATTTTGTAGCACTTCAGTGCTTTGCATCCAAAATGGCCGCCCTAACAAAATATTTTTTTCGTTAAAATGATTGGTATTGAACATCCTGGTTGTCACTAAGGTAATTTTTAATCATGCGGAGGTATATTTCTGACAATAGGAAAATTGTGTGAGGGTTTTGGAATATAATACCCAGAAATTTGCAAAAATTCGGCGGGCATATGGCTGCCAAATGGCAATATAATAAATACGACCCCAAATTCAATTTTCTATATTATTTAAAGCGACTATGCAAGTTGTACACAAAGGGTGTCTATTGAGTCAATCTGAATTTTTGGGCCGATTGACGTCTCTTTAAACATTCAATTTGTTTCAACATCCATCAGCATACAATAATCTTTATATGTGTTAACTAAACAAGAAGATTTTGTTTTACTGAGGTTCCTACTAGGCTCAACACTACTAACTGGTGGTGGGTTTCCTTAGCAAGTAATTATGCAGAGTAAGCGGAAAGACATCAGTCCTCCAAGCAGCAGATCTGCTCCAAAGAAGCAAGAAATGTGGGTTATCCATTGTCCTGGTATCAAACACACGGGGTCCTTCACAGCCTTTGCAGACCTGAAACAATCCTGAAGAAAAGCCTGCCCAAAATTCATAAAATTAGGGACTCTAGTATGGCATAAACCTGTAACATCTCGCTATAGAATGACCGAAATTTGCCAGAAGATCACCCGCTGAAATCGGTGTCGGACAAGGGTACCACCGTGGTTGTTACCAAAGGTTCCAAAAAACCTTGACCGTTGGCACCACATTAGAGGAAGGCCCATCAACAAGCCACCAGCGTACATCACGCAAGTCAACCGCGGAAAGGTTCATTTTTCAACAAGACTGCATCTTCTGCAATAGTGCAGAAAGAAATCCAGTAACAGAGGCAGGGCTTCGCACCACGCAGGCAACAACAACCTTCGAGCTGTGAGGTTGCAACGGGTTATGGAAAAATAGCTGAGGAGAAACAACCATGGAATGGCTTCTTCCGGCGGAATTAGTGGGTATGATCTGTTCGCCTGTGAGGCCAAATACCACCCAAATGCATGGAAACGTTACACTACAAATCCAGAGTACTGGAGAAGTAATGACCAAGAAAATGTGTCAAACCAAATGGCGTTAGAAGCAGCACATGAAGCGGACCTTCAGACGGCATTGCCTGCTGTTGAGGAAAATGTCATAAGGCACCATCAAGTAGTTCAACTTCCTCCCTTCGTCATGATGTACATTGCTGAGCTGAGTAACACACAATTCGCGAATCCTAACTTCGTGGGGTACAAGTGAAAAGACGGTTGGAAAAGCATCCTGACCTTAGCCCTAAACTGGTTTTCACCAAAGGGGCACAAGAAGCGAAAGTTTTCCTTTTACACCCCTAATTTCAGCTCAAGCAATTCACTGTTGAAGCAGTTGCACAAGCGTTCCAACTGCATCCAAGGATACCATCGAGGACGTCGCTCTACTTTCTTACGAAGTATTATTCAGAGAGCGTTCGGAAACCAAAGATCTGCCTATGGCCAATTAAAGCAAATGATTTGCAAGTAACAAGATGGTGTTATGATAATACCGCCTACCTTACAACGCGTTTTTGAGTTTAGTTAGGTCTGGCCAGCCCACAGCTCCTTCTAGTCGAGTTGAACGGATTGTTCTTCTCCATAGGGCGGGAGCTTGCCGCGCCGTCACCAATGGGGAGTGGAAACTTCCAAAACATATTCTTCTCGCATGACATTTGGACAGTCTGTTCAAGAAGCAAAACAGTTGCTTACAATCATGAACAGACGGCCATTGCGGTGGAAAACTATAGCTGTGCTATGGAGTGGAGAACAGCTGTAGCAATGGCCGTGGACCAGAATCATCGCCTGCTCACCATGAACATCGTAAAGTCCCCGGAGAACATTGTGTCCACTCAGAGGGGGATAATTTACAACGCTCTGACTGGACTCATGAAATTATGCACTGTGTAATTACAGATTGCGGTATAATGCTCCAAAGGCCACAAAGCCAACAGAAGGTTCTGTTCAACCCGCCCTTCCTTCAATCCCCAGATTGAAAGAAAAGAAACGCACCCTTCAGCTGGATTTCCTGCTTCTTTACCCCCTTTGCACATTGCTAAGAGGAGCGGACCAGACGTGAAGCTGTATAACACCCAAACCAATGATCATAAGACAATGAGGACTTGCACTCCAAGAGGACTGAAAGTTGTACTCATTTGGACTTATGCCGCCAAAGCAAGCAGCAATGATATCCAACAAGTACCTGCCCTAAGCGGATTAATTTCAGATAATGGCCCGTCCACCAAGGTGAGCGCACAACCATTGATTACTATTCCTTCCTCAACGAGCACATACGCAATACAAGTGGTCAAGGAGTTGCTGAGGATGTAAGAAAGCTACAGAAGAGGTTGGGCAGCGCGTTCACCACCATCGTCACATTTGGACCTGGGAGGTAATGAAGGCTATGCCGATCATATGGAATAACCCGGAGGCGTATGTGGAATAATATCATCCTTAATTGGTACCTTTCAACGATTATGAATTACGTGAACATGATTGAGAAAATAAGATGGCCGGAATCGGTATTCAGAATAATAATTGGAAGCAAATTGACCAACATCTGGATGCCTGAGAGGGGTATGAATGGTAAGAGCTACAACAAGTCTCTATGGTGCTCGAGTTGTAAGCGAAGCCTTGGAACGTCTGCTACTTGAAGCCTACATTTCCATGAGGGAAAGAACCTGGCAATGGCTCCACAGATGCTGATGCGCTAGAGCACTAATAAAGCTCTGCAATGAGGAGACGAAGATCTCCATGCTGCCATTGCAGGAAACCACACCATCGTGGAATACATTGAAGGACTATCAAGCATTCCAGAGAGAGTCTGCAATGGGAGGAATTGGGATTCTATGATTATTACGTTGCAATTGGCTCATAATAATGACTTAGGTTTAATATTATTCATGTATTTATATATTTTTATTGTATTATTTAATGGAATTCAGGTGGACTACAAATTAATTATTAATTCAATCATAAATAATGAAATGAAAGCACCTAGCTCTGTGACTGTATTGCCTATATTCATCAAAAGATTGTATTGTAAGATATAAAACGTGCTTTACTAATATGTTCCCATTTGGCAAGCCATATTGCCCGCCATTTTGAATTTCTGGTATTATATAATCCAAAAACACTCACACATTTTCAATGGTCAGAAATATACATCCATCCTTGATTAAAATTACCGTTTTAAGTGACACTATGGATGTTTAATACAATTCATTTACAAAAAAAGTATTTTTGGCGGCCATTTTGGATGCAAAGCACTGATCAAGTGATACAAAATTGCCAGATATGTATTCCTTATCGATCACAAACATGCAGGTCATGATTGAAATAGCAGTTGTTTAAGGCATTTATTTATTTTTTCAGCATTTTTTATGAGAATTTCCGTAATTAGCGGCCATTTTGAGACCCATCTTCCTATATCCGCCACACGGCCAGGTTGATATTTTTGGGAACATCGAACATATTTTAGGACCATCTAAGGAACCAAAAAAAGTTGGTTTCGTTTAGTCCTGGGGGGGGGGGTGCCGGGGCGGATTCCCACTACATCACCGACTGATCGACACACTCCAGAGTTTTGAAAACTACGGAGTTTCAGCCTCTGTGTGGACACGACTCCTCTATAAATTTGGTACCTACGTATAGCTTAGAATTTATTAACTTTACTCTTTCCATTGTATCAAAAATAGTCGGAAACTAACGAGATCATCACTATGACGCATAAGGTAATGAAAGTTGAAAAATACTGCATATAGGAAGAAAACATATGATTTTTGCAACATTTAACTGGCTAAAAATAATAATTGTAACCCACTTAAACATTTCATCATGTAGAGACATTTATATGACTTCATTATGACATGTTAGTATGTTGATACTTCATTTTGGTATCAAAGGAAAGAGAGGAGCCATAGCTATCCATTGCCAACAAATCAGAATGTCGTGATATCCTGTTGTCTTACTGGGCCGCGTGTTGGTATTTCCCTCTGAAAGGGGGGGGGGGGCGGGGGCAGTGGCTTAAATTTATTTTTGACATGGGGGGATTGGGTTGATGAAAAATTATGGATATTTGAAATGGGCGTTTGCTGACAAAGATTCCATTACTAGCGCGCTAAAAAATGTGCCATTTAGAAGCTAAAATCATTAAATATAATTGTAATTTGAACAGAATGCGCGCGGAAGGAAATTTACCATTTTTTTTGAAAAACTATTATGGGAAAAAATATGAGGTTATTTTGCGGTCAAAAACACACGAGAAGGGGTTATCAACATGGGGGATGATGTATTGACCATCCCCCTCATCAAAAAGTGGGGAGATATCATCCCCCATCAACCCCGGATTTTGACGCCTATGGGGGGGGGGGGTGATTGCAAACCTATCCTCACTTTGGGATCACCTTTACCTTTCTATACCCCGGTATAGTGTTTTTACTGGGGGGGGGGGGGCAATGAAACGGAGCATAAAATTTCACTACATTAACTAATTTGACACCGGGTTTTGGTTGGGCGAAAAGAATAGAAGAGAAGCGGGGGTAAAAAACCCCCACACCTTCGGAAGACGAGGTTAATTAATGTATCCTTGATACATTTAATTAGGTATAACGTACGACTTATCAACATTCATATTCAGATGAAACTGACTTGGAATCAGTTTGAACATGGTTTCGGCTATCAAACAGCACTGCGGTAAACAAATTCAACAGAACCGGAAGTTAAATAGTACAATTTTGTGGGTTTTCGATGTACACTTGTTGGGCGCGCTTGGGCACCAGTTCAGAAGTTATAAATTGTTACAAGGTACATGAACTTTCATAACACGTTTCTCAAGGAGTCGGAAGTGATCGGAACATTTTCATATTATTTTCACAAGATTTTAACAATTACGGGTCACAAAATCACCCCACAAAATGCAAGCGTATTTTTACAGTCGTAGCTCCACAAAGAAATGAGGATGTGGATGGGGTTTTCGGTATTTTCATGAACAAAATTCTCCTCTATTTGGTGACAACAAACTTGCCAAAAAAAGATGGAGATTGAATGTACTGTGCATTCCAAAAAACCCATACAGTCAGGGGTCACAACATCGGTCAAATTATACAGTTTTGTGGGACAGCTTTTCCCGGTAGTCACTGAATAGACCGCGGCAAAGAGATTAGATCACAAAAATAACCGGTTCTCGGTGTATGCACATGAATACACTGTTAAAAATTCGGAAATAAGAAAAACAGAATTTCCGTAAAATCTGTTTTAGAAAAGAATATAAAAAAAAAAACAACAAACTATAAAAGTTAATTACCTAAAATTTCAAAAAAAAAAAAAATGTTGGCAGAATATTTCCGGAATTTTTTTTTCGTCCGTAATTTTAAATACGGAAAAAATCTGTTAAAATACACATTTTTTTTCCATAATATGAGACCAAATTTTTGTAAAAATACTGTCAAAGTTCCGTTTAAATTGACAGAAAAATCTATAAATTTACACCTAAAAAAGTCTGGAAATAACGCTGCCAGAAAATTTCCGTAAATTTACGGGAAAATTTTCTAACAGTTACACCACATCGAGTGCCGAGCTTTTGTCGAGATGATGTGGTAATCGAATTGAGGTAATTGTGGTTTTCGCGTCGTTGGTTGTCCTCTCTGATTATGTAAATGCACAAGAAAAGAGAATGAATGTAAGTGGACCGCCTTGATCCAACAATCGCGGTAGTATGAAGAACCTGCCGCACAAGTCTTGCATCTAGGTAGTCCATGGAAGTATACCAGAAACTTGTTGGAACTGTTGCACGTATGTGAAGGGTTATACGTACATGAGCTAATACACTACATCTGTTGATTACACACATGTCGCCCTCTGTAGGGCATATATTTTTAGATGTATGCTCTCGATCTTCGTTGGAGAATTGGAGAATTTGGAAAGTTGATCAAGTAAAGGTTACTCTCCATCATATAGGCATATCTGGATGCTGTGGTCATTCATTTTGCAAAGCAGTTTAAAAGTGCTTATAATTATTTTCATAGTGCATGCCGGGAGTGCATGTACATTTAGCTCTATATTGGAATTTCCCTTTTTCGTATTTCGAATAGCATCCACCCCCGGGATCCACCCCCCCCCCCAAAAACAAAAAAAACATTTGCATTTGCTTTGTTCATATTCGGTCTGAGGCAACCCCGGAGGCAAACTTTTTTGCCTTTTGCATATAATACTAAGAAACAAATATGAACGGTTTTAGTGGGGGGGGGAGGGAGGGAGGGAGACAGGGTATTGGAGAGGTGCTGTAAGTGATGGGAGAGGGAGGGGAGAGGAAGGAGAAATGATGAAGAAAGGGGGAGAGAGCGAGGGAAAGGGAGGGGAAAGAAAGGATAGAGAGGGGGAGTGAGAGGTGAGGAAGTGAGAAGGAGAGAGAGGTGAAGCAGAGCTATACATGGGAAGGGAGAGGGAGAGGGGAAAAAAAGAGAGGAGGGAGATCGGAGGGAGGGGCGAGGGCAGGGAGGGGAGGCGAGCGGAGGGCAGGGACGAGGCAGCGCGAGGGGGAGGGAGGGGAGGGACAGGGAGGGAGGGAGGGAGGGAGGGGAGAAGGCGGAGAGTGAAGCAAGGAGGGGAGAGTTTCCTCCTCAATTGTTACTCTCTTTTGATCTGGGTTGCAGGTCGAGAGAAGAGAGCGAACGGGAAATGAGACAAGGGGGAGACGAGGGGTAAAGGTGAGGGGAAAGAAAGGATTAGTAGAGAGGGGACGTGAGAAGGGCGAGAGATGTGAGCAGAAGGATATAAAGGGACAGGGACGACCGAGGGAGAGGGAGGGAGAGGGAGGGAAGGAGGAGGGAGAGGGAGGGAAGGGAGAGGGAGGAAGGAGGGGGGGGGCGGGGGGAGGGTGATGAGAGGGAGGGAGGAGGTGAGAGAGAAGAGAAGGGAAAAAAGGTAAAAAAAATAAAAAAGATGGGGAGGGAGGGGAGAGGAAGGAGAAAATAAAGAAAAGAAAGGGGGAGAGAGGAGGGATAGAGAGGGAAAGAAAGGATAGAGGGAGAAAGTTGGAGGGAGAGAGGGAAGAGTGAAGGGTTTTATTGAGCGAGTGAAGTTGAAAGGTAGGGTGTGAGAGAGGGGAAGAAGAAGGGGAAGAAACGGGGAAAGAGGGGGAAGAGAAGAGAGACGGGAAGGGGAGACCGATGAGTCGCAGAGGGTTTAAGGAGAGGACGGAAGGGTTGAGACGAGGGAGGGAGGAGTGGGGAGAGAAGGATGGAGGGAGTAAGAGGAGAGAGGAACGGGAGAGAAAGAGGGAGAAAAGAGATGCCAGGAGAAAGATGGTGAGAGAAGAGAGAGGATTCGGGGGACAACCACCCCAACAAACCTTCACCTCCTCAAACTTCCCTTCTAACAATATTCCCCTCCACACCCCTACTTCCCAAACACCGCCTTTTCCAACACGCCACCTCCTCCCTTCCCAAAATTCCACCTACCCTTCCAAAACTAACATCCCCTTCCAATCATCCCAATTTCCCCTTCCAACAAGCCATGTTCTCCCTAACCTAACATCCCCCCCGTTCCAACATCGCAATTCCCCTTCCCAATACCCAAATCCCATCACCCCAGCTACACATTGGCCAAATTTTCCATAAACCATACAGATTTAAATGAAATCGCTTTTTAAAGAGGCCAAGGGTCAGTAAACCCAAGATTCTACAAGCAATAAGAAGCCAGACATCCAGGCAATTGTAGGCTAACTTTTAAAACACATGAATCCACACATGCTCACTGATGACTCCGGAGTCATTTATTATAAATAATCGTTTGTTTACCCATAAGAGCGCTTGTGATTCGGGCTTAATCTTTTCATATTTTTTGAAAATATTACCATGTGACCCAAAAGACCCATATTTTTGGGGAAAAGTTTAAAAAATTGGTACAAAAAGACCGCATTTTTATTTAAATTTAGCAAAAAATCTCACCCAAAAGACCAGTTTGGATGCCCCCCGCCCACGGGACCAAAGTATAAAATGCCTGCCGATCCTTACCGTTAAAGGTGCCCCACCCATGACAAAACCAGAATATTGTCTGTTTTGGAGCCTGGGCCATCACCTGA
>JAMKCH010007171.1:0-46545 GCA_023653785.1 Ophioderma brevispina
CAGTTTTCCTTGTGACTCTTATAATGTAGAAAAGATGGGTAGGGGTGTTTTCTTTTTGCTTTAGGTTGCCTAGAACAGGTATATATAATCTTGAGTTAAAAGCATGTGCGCAAAATACAAATGTCATATATTCTCATTTTGGTACTCCCAGAATATCAACCAATTTCTGAATATGAATAATTAGAGTAATATAGTACAATTAAGAAATGAAATTGAGATAAAAAAAATAATTATAAATTATGATATTATAAAACTTTAACATTTAAAATAATTATATAAATTTTTATTTTGAATAACACAGCGATTGGATGTAAACAATACTGCTGCTGTACCAGTGGCGAACTCAGTCCCTGGTAAACGTAGGGACCAGATAAGTTTAAACAGGCTAATACAGGTTTTTGCATCCCAATTATACTTATGTGTGATAATTTGGACTCCCTGAAAGGAACCTAAATTTCAGGATGGCTTCAGGATTTTGGTTGTTTGACTCGTATTCGCAATTCTCATAGAATTTTGGTCTAGAAAAAACCCGTATCTAAAAACGCCGTACCTAAAATATTACCCTCCAGGTGGTACCTAAAAGTCTATCTCTTAGGATTGTTTTAGACCAGAATTAAAAAAAAAATCTGAGGTAAACAGCCCAAATCCTGAACACATGCCTCAAATGAATGTTCTTTCAAGGGGTAATGATTACATCCGAAGTCAAACGAAGACGCTATGGGCAAAACATTATGCATATTGAATAAATTACGATAATTCTCAATTTTGACCGCCGTTTTTTACCTTCCCCAAAATGCCGAAACATTAGAGCGAAAAGCCTATGTTAAAAACGTTCATCATCTAGGGAGACTGTTGTGGCGAAACACCCGGGTGCCGAAATACCCGCCGAAGTATCCGGGCATTCGACATTCTACAATGAAACTCATTAAGAATCAGGTTTTTGGCATTTAGGAACAAGCATGTATGTAATAGTAGATGTAAATACGATCTTGTAAAGCCAAAAACACCCACATAGACCCCATGAAGAAGAATTCCCGCGTTCGTTTAGCAAGGTAGCCGAATTCGGAAAACAATGTATACGTTATATGCATTGATATACATGTGGCTCCCATTGTAAAGGTTCCCTTTATTGATTGAGGGCTATTAGGCCGGTTGCAACACGGGTTAGGTTTAGGGTTGGGGTTATAGGGCCTATATGACCTAGGGTTAAGATTAGGGTTAGGAATTAGGTTAGGGTTTGGTTATTAGGGTCCGGTGAGTTTTTTTTTTTTTTTTTTTTTTTTTTTTTTTTTTTTTTTTTTTTTTTTTTTTTTTTTTTTTTTTTATGGGGGGGGGGGTCGTGTTAAATTTATTATTCAGTAAACCAAGCACCTATCTGCTTATCGGCAGTAAATCATATGATGTACCTAATTGTGTGTGTGGGTTCTATGCAATAGGGCCTATGTAGCCTAACTTTACATTGGGAGTTATGCAATTTTCCAAACACATCTTTCAATTTCTCCGGCCCCCCTCACTTGTAAATAATGAACGGGCCCTAAAACTATTAGTTTAAAGCTAATCTTAGCCTGTCGTACGAGCTAAGTCACCTAAACACCTATTTCGTGGTATCCTGTGTCCGTACAGCCAATTGACATAAGAACTTAGTTACATCCAACAACCGCACGCTGTAATAAGGATCCCTCTGTGCCGAACTACCGGGATAACCCATTGTTTCGGCAAGTAACCCTGCCGTTCGGCAGGGTAATGACGTAGCCCGCATTTTCGGCATGAATAATTGCCGAAAGACCGGGCGTTTCGGCATAGCCCGGTATTTCGGCGCAGCAAGACCCAAAACTCTTTGTTCCAGGAGTTTGGTCGAGGAACCTACAGGCTGGCCCTGTACTATTATGTGGAAATAATAATGGTAATGAGAGTAGACGAAATGGCCTTGCACATGGTGTCTAAACCGCCCTAATTTTTTAAACGTGCAACCTTGGTTGTTCTACCTAAAATTTGGCTATGCACTTATGGTATTATGTCAAGAATATGAAAGAAGGGATTTCCAATAGTTTTTATATATAGGCAGCTCACAATATCATGTTTTGCTAACAGCAGAAAACACCTACCTATGAAATCAGCATAGAACTGAAAGTGTTTTCCTTGTGAGTCCCTGCATTCATCTTCGTCATCAAATGTATAAAGTGGTCCATTAGGGGACGCGTGACTTAACTCTGGCACGATTTGTATACTTTTATCACTATTTACACGGTAAGAGAGGTCATTGACTTCATTTGAAGTTAGTTCGAACCTAGCAAAGGATGGTTCTGCTGGTAAAAGTGGTGTAAATCCAATCGAAGCCGTCATCTGAACGGTATATGGTGCTTGCCTTATGTCAGTGCTTTCTGCATTTCCACAGCCAACAGGAATACACACGCCATTGTCATCTGTGATACCTTCATAAAGACGATAAAATGGTTGTTGTCCATCACCTGTCACAGCTGTTATAACAGCTCCATTCAGAGTATCTCCAAGAAGATTACTATTGCTGTATGGAATAACCTTAGCCCAACAAAGATCATTATTTTCAGGTTCAGCTATAGTAAACCAGGCCCAGTTATCCGTAAGGGAGATAGTACCAACGGAGAGGTCATTTTGTCGACGGCGTCGCTTTGATTGATCTCTCGTTATGACATCCAATGGTTCCCACAGACCAGTTCGGAATTTAACCTCGAGACTTGCAGACGTCCATTGGTTTCCTGCACATGAGGTATTTGTTGCTCATCGACAAAGATAGATATGGGATTTGAACTCCAAAGAGGATACCCATTAGGGTCGGTGATTGCTACTGTGAAGACTTCATAAGAACGCAATTTCATTAAGTTTCCGCCAAAATCTGCGGCTCTAAAATCTCCTGGTACCGTTTGTAATACTGACATGTCTCGCAAATCGATACTAGAAATATATACAGAAATACTACCAACGTAAAGTTGACCATTAATGTCAAAGAATGTGTCTGGTGGAATAACAATCCTAGCAGATGTACTAATGTCAAAACTTATTTCAGACGCACTGTTAAACATAATCGGTTGTGGTATAGGAAGCACTTCTACTTTTCGATCCAAGTCCATAAAAGGGGTAGTTTCTAATATATATGTCGTGTCAAGAATTTGCCGGTTTGCTCGTTCGTCTTTAAAGATCACCGGAACACGCACTTCCAAGAATGGAAGCTCAAAAGAAAACTTTCCAGTAGAATCTGTCGTCGCGACTTTGTTGTTGTTGACGTACACATTGATATCTTGTATTCTTGCCCCATTGGTTGCTAGTTCAACAAATCCAGACATTTTTATGCCATTTTCCTTGCACAGGGCGCACTTACACGAAGATGTCTTCGTAACAGCCATACTATATCCTTGACATTGTATCTGAATAACTTCTTGCTTATCGGGTTGACAGCAGTATTGGTCTTGACACCGTGTCTGCTCATTCCCAACTCCACATAGGTATGGTTTGCAGGTTCCGATGTTAATGGTTGAATATATTCCTGGTTGAATACACGTTGACGGTAATTCCATAATATGGTCCATTGGTCTTGTGTTGCAGGTTTCAAAACCGTCTTTGAAAGCCATAAAAGACAAAAAACAGGTAATTAAAAGATCAAGAAATTTAAAGCACGGTTTACCGAAGGCTAATTAATAACAGAGTAAATAAATACAAGATATGGTATAAGGAATCATTTCATTTTCAGCACTATGAACATATTTAAAAACAATGAAAATTAGTAAAAGCACTAAAAATAAGCAAACTAAATCAGCTTGCATTATTATTCATGATAAATTGCCAACGGTTACCTCTCGAGGAATGCAGTGACACCTAAGAAGTATTTCAGTTCACATTTTTGTTTTGTAAATCAGATATAAACTCCTCTAAAAATATTGTCAATACTACCTTGTGGTGCACCAACAGAAGCAGGGCGGAATCAACAATGATTAGTTTTACGACGAATAATGGTACAAGCCCCACAGGGGCGCGTGCCATTATGAGTCTATGAGTCAGTCAAACTGACGAAAGTGCATTGATTTTTTGCCACTAAAAATATACAGACATTAAATTCATAAACGTTATTGAAGCAGACATATTAGACAAAGATGTGAACATATCATGAAATCCAATGCAGTAATGGATTTAAGAAAAGGATGCGCACATACATCCGCACATAAAATGAATCAATCCAATGTCGAAAACATTCTAAATATCTTTGCATGACTTTTGTCCAATCACGTTTCTTCTCTTACAATAAACGTTTATGAATATTCATTATTTTATGGTATGGAATAGGTTTTATAGTTCGCTGCTGACATAAAGACAATGGCTGGTATTCTGAAAGGGAGACTAACTTTAGACCTGGGTTTAAACCAGGGTTAGTCCTACAAGAGTGGACCTCTTTTCCTTTCAACATACTCTAAAGGTGTGCCATAACGGGTGAGAAAATTCCTCATGGATGGGCCGGAACAGTCCATCCACGAAAAATTTTCTCACCCGTTATTTTAACCTTTCATAGTATGTTGAAAGTAAAAAAGTTCCACTCTTGTAGGACTAATCGTGGTTTAAACCTAGGACTAAAGTTAGTCTCCCTTTCAGAATACCAGCCACGGTGTTTCATTGATCTTCAGTAAATACTAGATGTCGTCATTGGGCAATACTATAACAAAATAGGTTGAGAATGCCTATAAATATAAAACAGGTAGTGATTTTAGAAAGCAAAATACTCATTCGTCTGCTTCAAAATGAACTAGTCTGACGAAAATTCCAAAGCCTTTCTTTAATTTGTACATATATTTTCATAGTGGTGAGACCGAGAAACTGTTATTATTTCCTCTCAATACAATAGACTTCATGATAATTATGATAGTTGATCAATCATAATTCATATCTGGTCATATTTATTCACAATTTCCGCTTGACATGCGTTACACCAATAGGTCATGAGGTGTTCTAGTTGAACTTTCCCCGTACTGCTCCCACTCTACTTCCTAGCCAATTTCAGGTTTAGGTTTATGGTTCCACACTATGAATATTTATTACACTTATTTCTACGATGTTGATTACATATAGAAGATAAGGATGAATGAATAAGTGGCAAAATACACTTAGTCCGTTTTGAGTAGACAGCGAACCCCCTTTCTCATCTTTTCTGTTGTTTTAGGCTGTCTAGATAGTTACCATCAGTCGTCAAATCTTCAATTGTAGAATGAGAATTGTAGAGTGAGAATATAGGTTACTAATCATTTTGAAACACCCTTTCTAGTTGCATACCTTTTACAGTGAGCTCCGCTGCGTATGAGAATAGAGACCCCAATTCATTTCTGGCTCGGCATTTATAAAAACCTGAATTCGCCAGCATCAAGGAAGACAGGACTAGACTATTACCGGTTACATGTAATGGTTTGTCATCTTTGAACCTTTTTAATTGAAAAAAAAACATTTAGTTGACGACCCACGATGACTTAACGAGCTATTCAGACGTCCCAGACATTTTGACTGGTGTTGTCTAAGCACGCTGACATACTTACGAATTCGGTAATTTTTTATTTTTTTATTTTATTTACTCATTTCGCAGATACATCAATGTACAATACAAAGATCAAAAATGAATAAAAATGAAACCTTCTGAGCTGCCAGGGAGGGCTGAGAAGCATAAAAAACACTTTCACCAAAGGTGCGACACTCCCTACTCAGAAGATCCCAAGACAATAAATATAAAATAATACATTGAAATAATTGCACACAACAAAATATTACACGAAGTTCCAAAAAATAACCAAAATATGCAAAAACAAAATAATTAAGACCAGAAGTTGATATAGTACAATATTAAAATATGTTAAAAACGTATGAATGTGTGGGTTAGTGTGTGTATGAGTGTGTGTCGGGTGTGTGTGTGTGTGTGTTGTGAGCGCATCCACTGTTAAAAATGATCTTAAAATAACGGCGTTTTGACTGTTAGCCGGGAATCAAAACGTGCAAATAACTGAAAATAGGGACTCGAAACGTGCAAATGACTGTAAAAAAACCTGATTTTAACTGTTATGAGTCCCAGCTGCCAGTCAAAACGCTGTTATTTTAATGAACATTTTTAACAGTGTGTGTGTGTGTGCGTGTTTGTGTATGTATGTGTGTATGCGCGCGCGCGCGTGTGTGTGTGTATGTGTGTGTGTGTATGTAGGGGGTGTGTTTGTTACGGAATAAAGCCCAACGCTGCCTTGCGTAAAGGTTGCCGTAAAGTGTCACCTGTCACACTGTCAGCTGTCACCTTATGGAAACACCGAATTTCAATATTTACCACGTGCTAGGTTTTATCTCCTTATAGGTCCATGCAAGGCCTCTGAACTGTTCCCGGTTAATTCTTTAGAATGGGCACGAACACGCTTATTTTTGCCGATTACCAATAATACAAACGAACGAGCAGGCGGACGCTGTTTTCGCACTTACCGATGTCAAAGTTCCATACTAATTAAAATATTACAACTGTGCACTACTACTGTGTTAAATACATCACACTCGTCGTAGCAACTACGAACATGCTATAGCCCAAGCTATTTTGGAAGCCATTTTGGAAATCTGCAAAAATATCGTGCCTGATCTTTGCGACTGTAAACTTTCTGAATCAACCACATGCCTGACGATGTTCTTGGATATCTGAGGATCATTTTATAAGCGAGGGTCGTCTGGCGAAATCAACGAGAAAGTGCATTTTCCGTGCTGTAAGTTTTAGTTATAATGGGCTTGGGCGATAAACATCTCAGCGTCCACCGGTGAACTCGCTGATTCAAGATCTCTATGGGTCTCTATGGGTCCATGGTCCGATCACTAATAGCCTCGTCCCCAGGGACCCCAGATTTTACCGGAAGTGGTCAATATTTTGGTATCAGAGGAAAGGTACTATTTTTCTCATATACCATGTGAAATTTTAGGGCTAAAGGATGTTTGTTTTGGATGTTATGTTATAGTTGGCACAAAAAGCATGTCGGCAAGTTTTTCGATCAGTATTGTGCCAAAGTCCGATAATTTTCGAAATATACATTTTCTGGCTTAGGTCTTGCTCTTTTATTTAAAATCACGCTTGAAATGCCTGAAAGACTCGAAACTCCCAAACCAAACTTTGCATTTGTTTTTCATTTTCAATAGTCACTGTATGGTACAACGAAAGAATACGTGGTATTGATTTTACACAAGTAGGGTGAATTCCGAGTGAATGAACGAGAAAGCCATCTTCCATTATTGATTGTGGTCCAGGTGTTTGTGTCGCAGTAGACTCCATGCCCATTGATAGTTGGATAAGGATAAGTTTAAGACTCTAAAAACTGGAAAAATGTCTTTGGTTTGGAAATCCACAAAATCTAGGAAAATTGGTCAAAAATAAAAAATGGCAGACATGCAATAAATGATCAGAGCCAGATAGAGGTTGAAGTATTGAATAAACTTCTTTGTTAACTTAACATATCTCGAGATTAAAACAACCAATTTGAAGAGAACAAACGATATTTGAAAGCTAAGACTGCTCTTGACGGTGATGTAAGCATGTCATAACAGTATTTTCCAATTGTTAAAGAGGGCATTTTTCATTTGTACAATTTTTGGAGACATGATGTAATGATCGTACACGGGTAATAACAGTGTTGACCTTTATTTTATCCCAAAAATCTATATTATACGACAATAAAAATAATCGAAGGACTCTTACATATGCTAATAGTAAATTATTTTTTTTTCTTTCTGTATTTTTACTCTCTGTACTTGGGGTCTGGTGGTAAAGAGAAAACATACAAAATGCACCCCAGACCTCCACAACAGTGACTTAGATACAAAATACAGTGAATGAAGAAAAAACAACCACACACACAATCACAAAACACATCCCACAAAACAGACAACATCAACAGGAAAAACAAACAATTGCTCAAACCATGGCACTCTCAGAGAAGGAAAACAAAAAGGAAACATTTAAGCCTTCAAGAGTACTCCCATGTGCCCTAAAAATAGTTAAGGAGGCAGTGCACTCGTATTCCTCAACGTCTGACTTGTATAAAATTGCAATTTGTCAAGGGAAACGTTCAATAGAGATGCGCAAAATATGTATTGAAAGTGGATTCTTTTTATCAGTCATTTATGAAGTGAAGCGTGGAGCGCCAACCGCGTAATTTGTAAAACTATAAAGAGGTTTAGTGTACTTAGAATTATACGTTAATATGGAATGTTTATAAATCCACATTCGCAATAGCAAAGAACATTACTCGCGTCTGACGATTATAATGACGGTGTACCTACATTAGTAAGGAGGGAGATGGATTACCGTCTGCTAAAACCCAGAAGGACAAAATTAGGCTCCAAACAAACTCGTAATTTGCTTGTAGGATGTTCCAAGAAATATGGGCGTTCTGGAAGAATAACATTAACGACTACCAAAAAATGCCTATGAAAGAGGGCATATTTGTCAAAATTTGACTTTCTTAACCGTGGAAGAAAAGAGATAAGGAGGAAGCAAGGAGGAGGCACATACGACCCACTTGATTTTTGAACGATCTATCTGCCGACCCACAATGAAATTGTCATTTCATATTCTCTCAAGTGGCCCCTTTCGATAATCTAATCGATTTCTCGCTCGAGAAATTCTCAGTTCGTGGTAGTTTCTTCATTGCGTAAAAAATTCCGGGTCTCGGGAATCAGCGATCAGCACGCGTGACAGATGCGATGAGTAGTAAATTACTCAAACATATGGCGACTTACATGAAAACCGATATCAAAACAGCACTGGAACGAGCATGGTGCCCAAACGAAAATCCAAAGGATCCGCCCCTCCCCCGGGTCAAAAGTTCAAGCTTAGTCAAACTTTCATCCTAATTTCTCACACTGGGCAGTCTTGGGCAGTAAAGCTGAACGCATAAGATGTACATTCACGTATATATAACGAAAAACAACAAATACCACCGGAGACAGCCGGAACATGTTGTAATATGCAATCTACGAATGCAATTTTACGTGTTCGGACATAGAGTTTTAAAAATTCTGAAGTAAGATTGCTTGCCGATATCCATTGCGGGAGAGGGATTATGGTCAATGGGGCGCTCTTGAATCCCTGTTGTGCGGGGTTGAAGTGTTGAATCAGATTAAAATCGGATTGTGGAAGTCGAGTGTGCTTCCCTTCTATCCTCTGTTCTTCCATGGTTAACCATATTTAAATCTGATCTATTGACTTGTACTTTTTATAATCATGTTTTCGTTCTGTGATATCTCGGTTGGGAGTGTCATTTGCATTGCAAAAAGTCTACGGCGGATTAAAAATAGGGACGAAATATCATTTTTGATTATCAAATTCTGATTGTTTTTTAAAAAATAAATAAGTATGATAAACTTAAAAAAACGGTCTTCTATCGACCAACATACTTTCTGTGACAACGAAAAAGGAGGGTGAGGTGGGGGTAGACGGAGGACCCTTAATTCGAAAGCGGTGTGACGCCTAGATTTTATAAAAGACATTATCCCTTTCGTAGTCAAAAAAATACACGTACAAAAGAGTTCAATTTTTTTACTAATTATGTAAGCAAATCTCACAATAGTTTAAGTAGAAAAGGCTCCGTCACGGACAGCGTGAAACAATTTCAAGAAACAGCCTAAAGAAAATATCTCTTTAGAGAGTTTATTCTTCATGACTTTCATAGCGTCACGACATTATGTTTTTAATATTATTTGGCTTCTTTAGAAATTTGTCTGAACATTTGAACAGTCATTTAAGCACATTTCATGTACCACAGGCAGGCCAATGGTATTGCAACATCAGTGTTTTTCAACAGATGTAACTTCCACAGCAATCCAGAGCTTGAAAGACGTTGGATTATATGTCAATTGTCCTGAAAGGGGCGGATTAAAAAAGCTGTGTTAACGATAACTTGTACATACCTCGGCACGGGCACAGAAAGAAAAAGCCAAATGTTGGCACTTATCAAAAAGGGTAGCCAAATGAAGTGTCGGGCGTTAGGATTACTTAAATGTGTAGGGAGGACAGAAAATCGGAGAGGTTAATGGACTACGTAGTAGTAGTAGGAAAACCAAAGTTTTAAATCCGGATTTGTACCCGCACCGGGGGTGGCCGGATCACCTCACATTCGTAGCAATCGCCTTATGCCCCTCCTTCACTCGCCCGATTCAACCGCTCCCCACATCCTCAAACCAACCCTCATACTCTCTCCTCCCTTTCTTCCTCCTGTCCTTCTTTGGTCGGGCCCCTTTTCCTCGAACAACCACCGCAAACTCCATAAAGCCCTTTTAAAATGCTCCTCATCCTTCCTAGCACGTGCCCACATACCAAAAAAATTCTTACACATTCGCCTTCGCCAGTCGATCAGCCGCCTCTTCCAACCCACATCGCATAAATCCCATCTTCTTCCTGTCCATCAATTTCACACCACACATGCTCTCACATTGCTCTCTCTGCCCTTAACTTCTCAAAATCCCCATCTCATTTTCACTGACACCATGTCTCACTCCCACAGTACAGCTCACTGATCTCACACAACCCCTATACACCATCCCTTTCATCTTCAAAGGAAAATCTTCTCCCAAGTACCACCTCTCCCACATTCTCTAAACGTCACCCCCATACCTTACGCTCTGGCTGTCACAGCCGCCACTCACATCCACCACCCTCACTAATCCTGTCACCTATGTAAAGGTGAACTCCTTCACTGTTCCCCCTCGTACATAACCCAACGTTGTTGTTTTTTTTTTCCACCCTCCTTCCCCACTTCGTCCTCAACTCCTTGCATCCTCCCCACACCAAGTCTCGGGGCCAACTTTGGGGTCACTCTCTTCATCTTTGTGCATCTCCCATGAATCCCCCCCCCCCCCCCCCCCCCAATTTTTTTCCCCCCCCCACCCCCCCCCCCACCCCAACATTGTCTTTCTCACACCACACTGACTTTGCCCTCACCCTCGTTTTCCACATCTCCACATGGTCCACCTTACTCACTAACACCTCCCCCTCCCCTCCTCCCCCCCACTCAACATCACTTTAGTGCTTCCCAAGGTTTACCTTCAGCCCTTATCCCTCCAAATCCTTCCTTCCATTTCCAAAACGTCTCCCTCAAACCCTCCATTGGTCCTCAGCACATTAAAACTAAAAAAAACATCAGCATACAGCACTCACTCATCCAACCTTCTTTTGCACTCTCCCTAACCACATCAACCACAATTGTAAACACCAACGGCGACAACAAAGAACTCTGATGCCACCCCCTTTCACCCTCAAACTTCACCTCAAACTCAGACAACTCAGACCCGACTCTAACTCTTGTTTTTTTTTTTGCTCCTCCTTCAGATACAGACTCTCACTGCTCTAACCACCACTTCTGGTATACCCCTCTGCCTCATTGCCCACTCCATAACTTTCAACGTTCCTCGGTACTCCATCAAAGGCCTTCTCCAGTTCCACAAAGCACCATAGTCCAGCTTCTTCCTTTTGTCGAGATCCTCTTGCATCCTCCTCAAAATGAACCGGCAATCTATCGTTCCCTGCCTTCCCTGGCATATAACCAAATTGCATCTCATCCACTTGACTATCCTCCCGAATCTGTTCTCTAGTACCCTCTCCCCTCTCCACAATTTTCATCGCAATGGGTTCCAACAACTTCCTCACCCCTAATACATGCACCACAGCTCATGGCATCCCCTTTTCCCTTAAAATTGGAACGACACACTCAAAGCCACTCCACCGGCATTCACTCCTCCATCTAACACTTTCTAACACAACTCCATCATCACACCAATCCCTATCTCTCCACTCCGCAATTATCATCTCAACACTCACTTTTGAGGGTCCAGCAGCCCTTTCTGTTGTCATTTCTCCAATTGCATTTAAACCCCCATAACCACTTCTTCCTGACTGACTCTCTCACCTGGCCCTTCCAACCCCATCAGCCTCCACCCTCTGAATCCCATTTCCTTTCTCTCATGTCATGTTCTCTCCTAGTCTCTTTTCCATATCCCAGACCCTGCCTCTATCTTTCTCACTGAAGTTCAACTTCCATCACTTACTTCCTCTCATACATCTCCCTCCCCCTTCTCATACATCGCCTACCCACATGATGTGCGCAAACCGCTTGATTTATTATTTTAAATGCAATGTTTAAAAATTTACCGAATGTTTGGGGAACACTACTACCTTATCTAATTTCTGGTACACACACAACCCTATAATTTTCCATTCTCCAAAAACATGGCCGTATCAGGTGGGGCAGAGGGGGAAAATGCCCCCTCTTGAAAAAAAAATTGAGGGGAAACGGAAAATAAAACACGGATATTCAGGTTAATCAGACCATTTTCGGATTTCTTTTTTTTGCCCTGCACCGGAAAATTTTTGCTTGGGATTGGGAATCTGGTGCACCTACCGGAAAATTGCCCCTCGGAACCACCATGGTTCGTTCCCAGGAAACTGAGTCGTTAATCTACGTGCCTACTATGGTCATGCCTGAGTGGACCCATTTGTCCAAAGCACGTGAAACTGGATGAAATGGTCTGTTAATGGTAGGACATACGCCATGAGTTAGATACACGTAGGGTTACGCACGATTTGGGGAACGGGCCCAGCTGGCTACGCGCCTGTGACCGAAACATTCCTAGTAATACTAACAAATTCTGTTATTTAAGTGGCTATTTTGGAGCTGGCGCGCTCCTGTCTCTGTACTCTGCCCTTTTTACTATACCCCCCCACCCCCGTTTTGAGTCAACTGCCCGCCAAAACGGGGTTTAAATGTAGACCACTTTTTTTTTTTTTTTTGGTCGAAACGTGTGAATGACCCTTTTGGTTGTCAAAATTTTGACACCCATTTTTTTTTTAGTCGGTGCATAGTTTGACTTGGCGTTTTGTGTGGTATTCCTTCCGGGTGGGTACTTCATGGAAACGGGTAGGTACATATGTGCCGCCGATATTGGTCACATTTTCACGCCTACTCTAACAATGGTCGTTTTTCCCACCATGGGTACTATAAAGTGGGTCACTTTTTGAAGGTCATTGCTACTTATTAAATGGGGGGTCCCATTTTTCAATTTTTGGTCGGAATTATTATGAAATGGTCTATTTTTTTCCGATTTTCGGTAATATCACAATGAAAATGGTTCATTTTTTCTGATTTTTGGAAATTTAAAAAAGCAGCTATATAAATAAGTCGCAATTGTCATATGTTTTTGTACAATTTTGTGCATATAAACTGGTCGATTTTTTTTATTACCCCGGTGGACGGCCCCCCCCCCCGGATTCCCTCCCCCTCGATACAATCACAGGTCTAGTTGTCGTTTGTCAGTCTTTTGACCGCGCCATAATTAGGGAACATGGCTATCAAATTTTTGCACCCTTGCATTCTGGGGAATAACATCTATATATTTGCAAAATATAATTTTGGTATTCAATACGTCATCTGTAGTTAAGAACCCATGGAAGACTTTGAAATCAATTTATGATTATGATTTGGTTTTTCACATGTTGCAATACTTTTGGCCAGTGTATGTAATTGTAATGAGGTTTGATTATGCCTACATAATGTGTTGTGTATTTTTTCTGTGTTTGGAGAGAGGGTATCATAGCATACATTTTCACTAATGGTCACGAAGAAAGTATATATAACCCACATAAATGATTCTAAAAGACCTATAATAAATCTTACCTTTTCGATATAAGCCTACATCTAAAGACGACGTGATGGAATTCGTAATGATTGTCTTCACCACACCTGATGTATAACTTTCTTTCCCTATTATCATTTCTCTGATAGTAGGACAAAACCCATTTATGCGGAAGGATCCAGAGGAATCGCTTATTGCAAGAATTCGGTCGGCTCTGCCAGCATCAGCAATCGTTGCGCCAGGTAGAGGGCGCTTGTTAACGACGTCGGTTACTCGACCGACCAGAACACCCAGCTCACAAATACAGGTATCACAATCTTCATCCGGAACTCCTCCTTCACATTGAAGATCGCAAGCTTGAAAAAATACATAATCATTATGTTTGTTGAAATTGTAAGCTTTGTTTTGATTTTTTTAAATATTTTGTATCGCCATTTTATTCGTTTCTTTTCTAACATACAATTTTTGTGCGATAAATGGTAAACTATCAAAGGCAGAGTGCGACTCGAACACTAAAAAAACGAAGTCCATCCAAGTAGACAGCAAGTTCTATCATCTAAGCATGCTTCAAGTTTGACCCTGGTTTGACCTTGGGCTATTGTGCAAATAATGAATGTTTACGAGTGCAATGGTAAGCATATTTTCATGAGTTGAAAAATGAAATATCACAATTCAAGGAGGCGTAAACTGATTTGAATGGTTCATTTTATATTCTTTCCATTTCACGAATTATCATTATTATTTTGTTTTGCATAACATCTAAGTAGAGCCATGTCAATAAGGTCAGTCTTAAGCTTGAGTTTGACGAGGCTTAGGATGGTCGAAGCTTCAGTGCCTAAGCACAGCCCACACTATTAAAAATAAACCTGTAAAAAAGGGATTTGACTGGCAGCTGGGACTCACAGCGTGCAGAGCGTAACTGGAGCCGTAAAAATACGAAACCATTGCAGGGAACGTAAAATAACGGCGTAAAATTTCAGCTTCAACGTTATTGTTGTTTTGACTTGTTTAAACAATAATTATTAAGAATTAAAACGTTACTACAATCCTCTGACCAAATTTTCACGTTGTAGCTATTACACCATACAAACGTTGTATTTACGTTACCACGTGGTTGTAAAAATATATATTTCAGGCGAACAATTTTGAGAAAAAAGGCAATAAACAAAGAGAAAACATAAAGAAATTTAAAACAGTTTATACACTTTGTTTTATATGGTAATTTACACATTCTAATGTCACCAATTACTTAATCATCATATGGGTAAACTTAATACATGTACCTTACATATATTCGAACCAGGGCCTTAAGATTACAAGTTCTAAACCTTATGCACTACACTACATGACTTTACAGATATCAGATGCTAAAATTAAATATATGTGTGTACTACTTTTTTCAAATTAAACTAAATATAATACAAAAAGCAGGAACTGAGTTCTACAAGAGTTTTGTAAACTATTTTTAAAAATGATAGGGAAAATAAGATTTTGCATTTTTTAATGACGTTACTTACGACGTTATTTATCACATTTTATAGGTAAAACGATTTTCATAGTTCATATTCTTACATTAAAAAAACGTAATATTACGGAAATTATAATAACGGTCAGCGTATAAATACTACCCTTTTTCAAAATGTGTAGTATTATTTTCTCGCCACTGTTTATTTACAATCTTTCTGCTTCCAAATTGTAATTTTATGTTAGGTATAGGTTATAAAGCGTGAATAATTGGGGCTTACCGTAATTTAAAAGGTAAAGTCTGGTAAAATTAAGAACATTTTAACAGTACAGGCTAGGCCTATAAAATATGCCCTCTGCTATCAATTGCAATATCCACTACATTCGTGGTCCGAACAAACCTCAGTGAAAAGGGTGCTATTGTTCCTCGCGTATCTTATCACTAGACGGCTTTAGTTCATGTTTGTAAAACATGAGCTTAAAATAATATTTTACATCATGTTCACCAGCCCCTACCCAACGGTTACCTTACCGCTAACCCAAACCCATACTACAACTAACCAAAACATCTAAAGGACATACCATTCGGTTTCAGGGGGCAAGAAAGTTTGGGTCGGGCCAGATTTTCCCTCATTTTTGCTTTAATTTTTACTTTGAAGTGTATTTTGTCTTATAGGTGGGTTGGGAAACCTTTTAATTATTTAGTGGAGCATTTTTTTGGTGTCACTGGTAGGCTATTTTTTAAAAACGTCCATGCCTCCTGCCCTTGATGTCTAATGGTGTCTCCCTAACTCTAACCCTAACCTAACCCTTAAATTAATCTTAATCCTAACATTAACCCATGCACGTGTAACAAATAGGATCAGTTCAGACTTACCAAGAGTGTCTTTTTTCTTGTAGCACTTGTTATAATTTTTTTTTTTATATGGGAGTAAATGAATTGTATAATCCAGTAAGCCGAGCGAGCATCATTCACGGCGCGGGGTCGTGTTGAAGCCTTCTCGCGGCGGCCCTGTTAATGTCACATCACCTGTTGTGGCTAACTGATTCAACAACTTAAGTCCAAACTTCGTGTTTTAAAACACCACAGTGAACATCTTGAAGACCCACCCTCAATTCTAGGCGGTTGAGCTACTCACAGAGGAACTTTCCTTATGGCAAGCACCAAAATCTGTATCCTGCAGCTGAACGTTGAGGGTCTCACCCATGCTAAGTGTGACATCATCTTACAGCTCTCCAGGGAGAACGGAGTGAATATCATCCTCCTCCAAGAAACTCACTGCGAATCTGAAGAGAAGCTGCAAATCGAAGGTTTTGACCTTATTTGCTTCATTCCGCACAACAAGCATGGGATCGCTACCTATGTAAAGCAAGGCATACAAGTGAGATCAACCCTGCAATCTTCAATGAATTCGCCGATCCAGTGGATAACATTTGAAGCAATGGGAACCCACTTCACCAACATCCATAAGCCACCACCAGCTGAGGCAGACTTCAACTCCCTTCCAGTAGTTCAGCGGAGCTCTCCTTCGTCAGCGGGATTTCAACTGTAGAAATACAGCATGTGGATACTCCACAATGGACAAGAATGGCAAAGCGCTCTTGAATGGATTGAAGCCCAAGACCTTCCCACCTGCTGTTTGATAGTAAGGATCCACCTACTTCTATTCAAGCAGTCATGGGACAGGGACCTTCCCGACCCTGTCACCATCCCCCCCAGCGACATCCGATTTCGCTGCTCCAGAACGGTCCTCCCTAGATTTTCTAGATCAGGTCATGCCCTATGCTGGTCACCAGTGACATCAAGGTCACGATCTCCAGCCTACAGAAAAAATGAATTTCAGGAAGCACTGGTGCCAAGTTTAACCAACTCACCAGCGACTGTCATCCCGCGCTGCCTAGAACCCGGCTTCATCTAACATAAACGAGCATATTCTGACTTCTTCTCTGCTCCATGCTCCACCAAGCAGCTAAACATTCCATTCCCAAGAGGCAGAAGGAATCCCTACAGACACCCCCTGTTGGACAGGAATGCGACGGCGAGTTATACAGAGTGTATTGTAATACCAACGGCGATACTGAGATAAAGCAAAGGGCAACTAGCTACTGGATCTACTTGGCCAAAAGAGTTGCACCAGATGGGAGGAGGGTATTCCAAATCAACTTTAAACCCCACTCAAGCCGAGAGGCCCTGGAACACCATCAACAACATCACACCGGTCGTAGCTGTCCAGCTAAGAAGTGTCCTGGCGCGGCAAACTCCATCGCTTCAGTACTTGTCAAACAATGGAAAGTGGCAAGATCACACTCCACAGGCGAAAGCCCTCTCTCGTGCTGTTAATGCATAGATTAAACAGCTTCTACAAACCTCTCCACGGTCAAGCTCCATGTCCCAACACTTCACTTATGATGATATCACCGAAGCAATTAACGTTCTCAAGGACTGGGAAAGCTCCTGGCATGTAACATCCCATACAGAATTCTTGACGAATATGGCACCCGAAGCTGGGCGATGGCTCCAACTCTTCTTTCTATTGCATGGGAAACGTAAACTAGTCCCTCCAGATGAAGACTTCAAGGTCATTGCAATCATGAAAGCCCAAGAACCAGCAAATGAGCCAAGAGTTACAGACCCATACGCTACTATCTCACATCTAAGCTGCTTGAGCGACTGATATCGGCAGGATCATGAGACGGGCGAGGCAAATTGTTGACCCCGCACCCAAGCTGGATTCGAAGATGTAATCAACAACTGATCGATAGCCAAGACTAGTAATTGGACATCGAGACAGCCTTCAGAAGAAGCAGAAGTTTGGAGCAGGCTTCATAGACCTAACTGGCTGCTTACGACACAGTCTGGAAATGGAGGTCTCTACATCAAGATACTCAAAATTTTCCCTGATGTCCAAGCTGTCAAGTTCAGGATGCTGCTCATCCAAGACATTTCGTCCTGGGAGAAATCAATGGGCAACGCAGTAGAAAGCGCAAAAATTCGGAATGGTGTCCAAAAGGTTCTGTTCCTGGCACCCAGTCTCTTCAACATCATACGTCTCAGATATCCCAAAGGGAGATGGTTCGCAGTACTCTACGCAGACGACACGGCAATTGGAATAGCTGCTGACTCCTTTGAATCCTTAGAAACAGTGCTGCAGAAAGACATCACATGAAGCCAATTTTTCCACCGATGGAACTTGAAACTCAGTAAACCCAAGACCATCAGCTCTGTTTTCCACATTGCAAATCGATGCGCAAAAAGAGAACTTAAAATCACTTGTGGAGAAAAACTGGTCACAATGACCCAACACCGACGTACCTTGGCGTCACAATGGACCGCAGCCTTACTTTACAATCAACAAACTAAGGCAGTCGCTGTCAAGACGCAGTCTCGTGTTAACCTCCACAGAAGGCTCGCAGGAAACTGGTGCATGGGGTGCATCTTTGACACTACATACATCAACTGTTGCCTTTGGCGTTACCCAATGCTGAATACGCTCACAGTATGAGTAAGATGTACATTCACACAAGAGTGATGTCGTTCTGAATGATGCCCAATGAGACTTGTTTAGTGGTTGCCTTTGGGCGACGCCTGTAGAATAAATTCCAATTCTGTCTGGCATAACTTCTGCAAATCTTAGGAGGAATCTTCAGACGATCAAGCTCGCCAAGAAATGTGAGGAAACTGGTAGCCTAATCCCCCACCAATACCCTTTGAAGATCAGAGAATTCAACGGACCACTATTGATACCCCATCCATAACACTGCAGTCACAGTATCCCTATCAATCATCCCTGGATCAATGACAGATGGTATGAGCAATGGTCATACTCTACTTTGAACCTAAAGCGTTGTGAAAGACCATTAGCAAGCCCAAAGGCTGTGACCGTGATAGGAAAGCATAGGTCAACCTCACCAGACTCAGAACTGGCGTTGTCCGAGTACAAAGAACCTCCTTCACAAGATCGGAGTAGACTCACCAAACTGGAATTGTGGAGAGCCACAACCCCTTAGCCACATAATGTGACTGTGAGCGTCTAACAAAGTCCCCACGAGGAATTCAAGGCCTGATCAACCTGGATGATGAAAACTATCAGCTGGTTAAAGACGATCTTCCACTGTATTTTGGATTGAACGCACGAACGGACGGGCGCGGCGTGAGGCCGCAGCTGCGTAAGGGCCCGGATCAAATTTCTGACCATCAGATGTCGGTTGTGGAGCAGTTCTAGTTCTGTTCAAACAAATTGAGTTGAATTTTGAGCAAGTGTTCACTCAAAAAGCAAATAAGTAACAGAGGTGGATTGCTTACGCGATTTCGTCCTTCGCTAACATGGGATAAATAAAACCACAATTTCCCGGAATTTACGCCTATGGAGATACATAGCCATATTACTACGTGTAAAGAAATACATGTTATAATATATAGCCATATTAACCTTATTATTTACCTGATGGGTAGGACGTTTTATAGGGCCTCGCCTTTCCTTAGACCAAGCCCTGTGATTAAAAACGCAAAAGAAAATTAGTAACCCTAAAAGGAATCCTCTCAATTTTTGTCGATCTCAACTATTGTTATTTTTTCAAGCCAGAAACACACGCCTTTTTTTCTTTGAAAGCCTTGAGCTTGATTTAAGCCATTTGAATAAAAATAGGACTTACGGTTATGACGCGGCGTTACGTAATCGCGCACTGCGTGCGAAGAAAAGCTATTTCCCATTGAAATTACACAGAACAGCAGAAATCCATTTTTTTGTGCTTAGCATACAGTTACACTATGTTTTACCTTATTTATTTGATTCATTTGTAGTAAGAGCATGTGTGCGCATACTTTGACACACACGCATTTTTGCATGACGTCATGTTTGACATTACTGTGATGTCATACAAGGTATGTTTGTACTTTTTGGGCATCAATGGACTCGGGAGGGTCATAGCTATCCACTGGTACCACAAAAAAATATGTGTTCATCAATCCGTTTCCGAGATACTAGGGCAGCTCTTTTTAGGGTTAAGACGACGTGGCGGAACAGTCTAACAAAGACCTTCAAGCTTCTCTGTTACCTGCCTACTTTCATCTTCTTTTAGGTCTTTATAGGTGAGTTCCCAAGATTCGGATAGGTTGACTGTGGATGTAGGTTATTTTCCCATTGATGATCAGTTTGGAATCGAAGGCAACATGTTGGGTTTTATAACCCTTCCGTCGCATTTGCATATTAGCATAAAAACGTCTCCATGTCTGGAATTTTATATTTTGCTATCTTTACTGTTCTTGCCCGGAATTCTAAACTGAGTTGATCAGTGTTTGTCATCCGCCTGGATCTATAACTTTAGATCGTTTGGGTTTAGGGTGGAGCTGGTATCAAGCACAAACTGAACACCGCTAGCAAGAGTGTGCATGATGAAGGGCATCCTTGGAGTCTTCAGATTATAATTAAATTGGGGAGGGATATAGGCTTGCCATGCACCCTGTTGATTTATATTTCTACCTTACATGTACTCCTCAAGGTGTCTAGTAAATAATTTTCGATGTTCCCAAAATTAAATATTGTCCCATGGGGATGGAGTTCATTTGGCGGCCATCTTGGCCAGTCATCTTGGATTCTGACGACAATTATCAACATTAATTTTGAACTAGGTATCACATGAAGACAAATGACCCCGTCTTCAGGGTAAAGTGACAATGAGGTATCGATTGCCCATTTTCATGGATTCACACGGGGGGGGGGGGTCCCTAGTGATCCGTAAAAAAAATCTACCAAAAAAAAACGTTGGCAACGTAAAAAGCAACGAAGTTTTAAAAATAGTACGAGCCATATAAGGTTATAAAATTAAGAGAGCACCAAGTATACTCAAGTGCGTCTGCCCCATTGGCAAACTTAGTCCCATTTCTTCCATTCCGAATTCCTTTGTTGAGAACGTTCGTGATATTTCATTAAAGGAACCAACATCATTAGACTGTATTTGTTCTTGTTTAGGTTATATTGGCAGTTGAGTTATGAATTAGTAGCTTTAGCTTGCTATTATGTAAAGGGCGTCCTTGTTCTGACTTGAATACTTTTCAAGTTGATATTGCTTAGTTTCGTTTGTTTTCTTGCTTGATTTCTTGTTGTTGGAGATGTATTCAATACGGAATAAAGCCCAATCTCTTTGTAGCATCATCCACGCGGCGCAATTGTCTTCCCAATGAAAATGTGTTCCGACGGATCTGCAGTCGACTGTTCTAGAAGGTATATTGGTTATGAGTTCTGTGATAGAGTTCATCTCACGTATGTTTCTGTATAGGTTTTCACAGTCTTTCTGTGAGATACCCTGCAAGAAGAAGAGTACTGAAAGAACCATAGGAAGGTCCCACTGCTCTGGTGCATCATTGAAAGAAGGGTTGTTGAACTCGGCATATTGAATCAGGACCTCTATCTGGTGGGAAAACCGACATTTTCTTTCATGCAGAAGAAATGGCGACAAAGTTGCCAAAGGCAGGACGCACTTGCAGTCATACTTGGTGCTATCTTAACATTTTTAACCTTATATGGCTAGTACTCTTTTAAAACTTGGGTGCTTCTACGGTACCAACGTTTTTGTTGCGTAGATTCCTTTTATTTTTGTGAAATCGAATAGAAAAAACAAAAAAAAAAAAAAAAAACAAAAAAAAAAAAAAAAAAAAAAAAAAAAAACAAAAAAAAAAAAATAAAAAAAAAAAAAAAAAACAAAAAAAAAAAAAAAGAAAACTCTCAATTGAGATTTTTTATACATTATTATAATTGGAAAATAAATTTAGTGTTTTTGCCTAGTATTTTACCGTTACAAGAAGGAAACCGCATGTTAATTTCGACGATAAGCTTATACAATCTAAAGAAGCCAAGTAAGCATCACTCAGAAGCCTGTAAAACTGGCGGAAACCCTGGAAAATCGCACAAAGAACCCTGAAAAACCCTAAAAATACTCTGTAGTCCCATGGTTTTTTTGTTTTTGTTTTTACTTTACTTTTTTTCCAATTGTGTGTGTGGGTTTTCCAGTAGGACTATCGCCAAAGAGAAATGATTAAAAATAGCTGAGGGTAGAGGACGCGATAACTACTAAACCGTGAGAATTTCACTTTATTGAAGTCCCCATGCCCAAATCGAGCAGACCGTGTCCTACCCTCACCCCGACTTTATCATGCAGGTCATATTGAGTGCGCGATAACTACTAACCGTTAATTCCATACGGGCGCTACCTGGGCAATTGGACTACTTCCTTGAAATTAGGGGTCGAGATTTTTAACGTGGGATTCTATGGCGAAGTTCCGCCAAAACTTGGGGACCCTAAATAAGTATGATGTCAGCGTTTGAACCAGAAATGACCAATGGTACAAGGATTTTCGGGGCTTGTATCTGGGGCGGGTTATCTGTGTTCGATATTCATGAGCATTGTGTCCCGTGTTGGCTAGGCACATACACCGTAAGTGCCAAGCAGTTTGAAATAGTTGTTGAAAAAGAAATTCCAACACATTTTGATTGAGAGGCAAATTAATTGATCGGTATTCAATCTTAATAAGTACATATTTTTTCCATTGTTATCTGGGCGAGATTCGCACGTATATGACTTTTATTAAGCGAGCAATCGTGAATTAATCACAGCAGGTGTGAACGGCATGCATTAAAGGCATGGATCATTTCATGTGATGACGCATTGCTTTAGTTTTGTGAATCTGTGTGGGGCTGACTCGCTTTCGCGGATTGGTGCAGGGGAATGAGCGTACTTGGCAAAAACCTGACATGTAACTTACGGCATCCTGCATAAAATTTTCCGGGATCAATTTGAACAATTATAAGTCAGATTTACGTAGGTTTTTCTAACCTCACCCCGTCAAAAAAACAAGCAATGTGCTCTCGCTTACGCGTGTACCCTATGCCTGTCCTGAATCACGCCCGTTTGATCTGCACAACAGATATACACCGTGCATAGCCCACATATCTTGCGGCATGGTACCCATACTACTACTACTTATCTGCTCGAAAAAACAGCGAAAACAGTCACACACTTCAACAGATTCAGTCCCAAACTCCACAGATTTAGCATGTTTAGTGCACTGATTCCATGCGAAATCCCCAAAATTCCAATCATGTTATTTGCATTGCAAATAGCTACATTTAAGGCCGATAGCTCGATTTTCAAGAATGAAGGACGCATTTTTCGATAGTAAAGGTAGAAGAAACTTGACACGGACTTTAAAATAAAATCACAGAAAGTAGATAAATATTTGTGTAAAATATTACCAACTGAATGTTTTATATCGAAGTGAAACTTGCATTCATCAAAGATCTGATTATTTTCAATTAAAAAAAAAAATATTTTCGTCCGATTTCATGCTCCTTCAACAATTTTGACGAGTCCTATTCATGTTGATATTGGTGATGACACTTCTTATATTCGAATCCACAGAATGCAGATTACTTGACCGCAGTGTAAGTACATAGTCGATTTTTTCCGAGGGGAGTGGTCACTGAACTTTCGAGGATCACAAACCTTATCGGGATCATAAACCAGTCTTCTCGGCACTCGCACTAGTAACAAATGTCCGTTACTGGTCACCGTAACCACATGGTTAAGATAGGACGTCACCGCTAACGCTGCAGATCCACGATATCGACATTATAACAGGAAAATAATACGTTTGTCGCCATTTTTATGTGTAAGAGATAGTACTCCTTACCGGCATGCATTTAGAGCAAGAGAAATCAAAGATGGCCGATTACAATCGCAACAGCTGTTCCGACGACTGCAAATATCGGACTTTGTGTGGAAAGTGAGCAACTTTAACAATTAGTGACCAAGGGTTTCACTCCCGTGGTTGCCAAGGAGGGGGGGTGGGGGGTCCCCCCAAGGAAACCACTTCCGAGGGGCATTTTTGCATGAATTTATACCACCATGTGAAGGTCCATAAGACAACCCCAAACCAGCAACAAAAAATGAAATTGTTATTGTGGCCTGCAACTTAGGGCAAAAAATTGTTTTCAAAAACCCACGCGAAAATTGGGAAAAACGACGGAAAATTCAAATGAGCCTTGCGCTTCATCAACAAGGTTTGTACAGTACGGTTTGGCAACATCCAGTGATGAAATTGTTTGTTTTCAGCACATAAAGAGTTATTTTTTAATGTTACTAATAATTGTTTACTCACACATGTATGTGTGAAATTATATCAGCAAAAAAAATTGCTTGGTTCTTGTTTTTCTTTATTCTTATTTTTAAAAATATTATAAATGCTGGCGGTTAGTGCCCAATGGGGGTTCAATGGGACCCCCACTAATTAACTCATTAACGGCTTGGCCAATTTTAATTATTTTGGTATGAAAGAAGCGCATTTAATAAGTCAGACAATTACAACAAATTTAGGCGCAAAAATCCCTGCGTAAAGCGGCCAGCAGCGAAAACAAAATTTGGGGGTCCCTAGGAACCCCCACCCTGCGTCACTTAAGTGTTAATAGAGGTTACGATCGCCTTCAAATCGCGCGATATACAGCAATTTTTTAGTGTAAAATTAATGTCTAAACTACCACTGTGAACGTCTTTCTGTCTTCCCGAGACCATGTTTAGCCATCGACGCCGGGTTTACAGCGAGGGGTCCGGACTGACAAATTATGATGTCACTTAGGTAGTAACACCAAATTGGGTTACCTGTGCTGGTAACGCTGATATATGTCACTTGGTTGGGTAAGAAAAATTGTTTGTTACTTGTACCGAGTGACATTAACTTGACCCGCGATTCGAAAAGGAATACGATACCGGAAGTGTGACCTGAGTGATCTGCTGCGCCGACAACGACGGTTATTTGACTGTTACGGTGACCAGTAACGGATGTGTTACTAGTGCGAGTGCCGAGAGTGACTGATAAGGGATCGATCTTATGAATGATTAAATATTTCGCATAAAAAGCCGTAAGTGTAAACATTGCCCGTCCTCCCATTAAGGTCCCTGGCCCGATCCTTTTTGTATTATAATGCCATTGGTCATAAGCGATCTGGGCCTAATTATTACTTAGTTTACGGGCGTGAATTGCGTCACGATATTAAGAAATAAGAAAGACAATAATAATACTAAATATGATGATAATACTGGGTAAATAGATGTGACAGCAGAGAAAAATAATTAAAAAAATGCAAAAATCGACTATGGCATAGTCTATGAAACCCCCGAAACCGGGTTGAAAATAACTAAAATACTACATTTGGCAAGCAAAGTGCTGAATTCATGTTTTTTTCATGAAAGCATATCCTGCAAAATATGAACATTTATATGCCTGATCCGGTAAAAATTACTAACCGATACAACGAATAATTGTACAAGACCATATTGGTTAGTCTTTTTGAACCTTAAAAAATCGAATTCAATTTATATGAAATACCTGTAAAATCTTACCGGAGTGTGCGCAACCCGATCTAGCCAATGATATGTTTTGTTTGTTAGAGAAAATATGCCACTGGTTACGAGGTTTATTTACGAATGATATTAAAGAAAAATTTCAATAACAACTCAGTACTTTCATCAGTAATTTCGACTTTATTTAAGACATTGGTCAACTCAACAAAAGAATGCATAGCAAACCCAACTTAGACTACTTCCTATATTTAACAACATTAATGATAAGTGGAAACTGGTTAACCAGGAGCACGCCACCATTTTTTTAAATTCCCAGGCTATTTTTGGTTACTATATTCAGATAGATAGCCTATGACAGAAATACTAGTGCTGATTTCGCGTAACTTCAACACAGACCCCCACTGTGTGGCCCCCAGGGGGGTCCAACTCTGAACAATCCAAGTATGATCAAGAATGGGGTTCAAATGAAAATGAATCACACCAGGGATATGAATCTCACCTTTACTTTAGTTCAGACCTATCATCTTGGCTGACATCTGACTTACCCTCGTCTTACCAATCCTTTTTGTAACACGGATTAACAAGGGGTGGTTACAGAAGCGGCTAGGGGCCGAGGCGCAGGTAACCTCGTCACAAGTACGATATGGTATGTGTGCGCTTTATATTCCGTTAATGTGTTTTAGTTATGTAATTACAAAAAAAACGATTTTCTGCGTCTCGAGTTTCGGTGGCGTGGTCTATAGCGCTCGTCTGTAATTAAGAGGTCCTGGGTTCGATTCCCGATTCTGACGCTACATTTTAATTATTTTGGGACTTAGAGATTGCATTGAAACTTTCAAAGTTGGCTAAACTGCGATTTACACGTTAAGTATAGGGTTACCTGGTCTGCCCCTAGCCGTTGTGGTGGTTTTACCACCCCTCGAGAATTTGTTATAAAGCCCCGATTTTTATGAGTGTAATACCATGGACGCTACGGTCTTCCTCTTTTCATTGATAACCAAAATAGTAACCAACAATAGCTTAGTCTGGCGTCACAACTGAGTCAGCAAGGCTGCGAGTCGGCAAAATTTTGACATTTTCCATAATAACTAGCGCGAAAAACCATTTGCGCTAAAAAAAAAAGGAATAGCGGAATTTTTCATGCGGTTTTCATCTCTAAAGGATGGCAAAGGACTGTTTCACAAAAAAACACAATACAAAGAGTTTTTAGAGCCATACTAATGCATATTAGTATTTAAAAAAAATGCACCAATAAATATCCTCGTGTGGCAATTACCACCCCCCTTACCTTTCGACTTTGACGTCATACCCTAACCACGGTGAGGTGCTACCTTCACAATTTTGTTTTTCGCTAAAATGACCAGAAAGAAATGATAAAAGTTACCTAGTACCGGGAAGTCTTTTCACCGGATCAAAGTTCACAGTTCACTGGGGGGGTGGGTGGTAAGTGGTAACCACCCCCCCTGGTAAAGAAGCGGGTTAAAGTTTTTGTACAGCATATACACCCGTGTATCAAACCGGGTGGGCTTTTCAGACTATCATCTCAATTACTATGCCCGTGAAACGTGGCATAGATAGTATTCTGCTTATTCTGTTTAGTCTTCTCCTTCTTTCTTCCGACCAATCGCTTTGTCGCCTTCTTCTGCCAAACGGCTGGGCCGATATGACCATAATCGGTCAGAAAACCACTGACCCAAGCTGTATCAGGGGTGTACATATTTTGAACCTTTTGACCTCTCGTAGGGTCAATAGAGGTCAAAAACTAAAAATCTGTGGAAACCTACTTCTTCTACAGAAAAGGTGCACTACTGCTGAAATTCTGCATGAGCATCTTCTTTTGTCAGTGTATACAGCTTGGACACAGAATAATTCGGAACTCATTAAACATTCAAAATGGCGGCATTATCTAATTAATCTGCAAACATGCTATATCTCAAATCGATAACACGTCTTGGATAGGTTGATGTCTGTGGCAAAATTTGCGGATAATGTCGAGACTAATCATGTGACAGAATATTGGGCCCAGGGGTCAACTGTAAAGATATGCAAATGACTAATTAATATTCAAAAACGCTATAACTCATCTACCAAATTAGGTATTTATGATCCAAATGTTGGTCACAAGAACCACTGGGAAAAGCTCTATTTCTTATGTGCACAATATGGCGTCAAAGGTCAAAATTGGGTCTCTAGGGGTCAAATATATAAGAAGCTTAATTGACCTACATAGCTATATGCCAATTCTTGTAGGCATCAATGAAAATTAAGTGAAAAGTGTCCCACAGTTAACCGTCCCTCAGAGCCATCGTTATATGGTCAAAGGTCAACATGAAATGGATCTAACTACATTATATCTGCCTCGGGTAGGGGCCTCGATGCAAATTAAAGGGTCCCAAAGGTCAACAACAACAACGCGACATGGTGCACCTATACTTCCAATCATACGTAACGGCATATTCCTCCTGAGTTGTCTAGTTTGGTTATTTGTCAATATTGTCACCGACCTGATCATGTACATCATTTTCCATTGTTTTCCCTATACACAATGACAATCTTGACATGAAACCAGCGCCCAACCTCGCCTCCCTCTTTTGGCCATTTTAAGGTCATTTTAGTCACATTTATGACCCATTCATTTTGTAATGTTTAGCATTATCTGAAGCAAATATTTTAGTTATTTTAAAAACCAATTTTGTATATTATCAAATAACAAAAAAATGTTCTGGCTGTGCAATTTTCCTGGATTTTCCCTGATCAGAAGTTAAAATTCCCTGATGTCTTTTCTTTCTGTCTCTTCCCTTTCTCCGATTTTTTGTCGCAAACCAGTGCCAACCATTTCAGAAATTCAATAGATTGTGGTTCATTTTTGAACATTGCTAATATTCATAGTCGTCCACAGCAGTCACAGAACCATGTTCAATTAATGTGGAACCATTTTGGGTTTAAAGTTTCATTTTCCCCCCCCCTTCCCTCAATATCAAGTAGACCTGCACTGATCTCGCGGCTTTCACAGTTTTGGGGCGGGGATACCAATGTTAAAGGTTTAATGATCCGCACGGAAGGAACCGTAATCAGACGTAATCTGTATGTTTTTTTTAACCACCCTAAGGGCCCTGGTGTAGTTAGATAGGCCCCAGGCCCTATAGCTTGGTGACAAAAGTTACTAATGCAACTATGTCCTGGCTTTCCGTAGCGGCACCAGACGTTTCTTTTTTTTGTTTGGGGGGGGGGGGGGGGACAGTGATTTTTTGGGGAAGTGAAATGGATGGGGAGCCAAGTGATGTTTTTTTTTGGCAAATGGGGGGGGGGGGCAAAATATTAACAATTTTTAGAGATTTTAAATTTACATCTAAATTTTAATTTTAAAAAAAATCACTGATTTTTGCCAAAATTTGTGATTTTTAGCTTGCATCTCTGTTTTTTTGCCAAAAAAGTCTCGGGGGAAATTTCCCACCCCCCCCCCCCCTCGGCGGCCGGCCACGTGTCCCTTTATAACGTGCCATGCCCTAGAGTTAAAGAGTCTAACTACCACAGGGTTCCCTTTCCAACTACCCATGAGTTCCATTGCAACCACCCATGATCCCCTTTTCAACTCCAACTGTCTGAGAGCCCCTTCCCAGATGCACGATCATCCTTCCCAAGTACCCCAGATTCATCACACCCTTTCCCCTCTATAACACAGTGAATTCCCACTAACCCAGGTCCACCTTCCAACTACCCCCCCAAGCCGCATTTTCAACACATCAACCAGCCTTCACACCGATTGACCGATTCCAAATATCCAAAGGTTACCCTTTCCCATCACATCCTGCCAATTCCCAATTATCCCTGGGTCCCCCTTCCAGACTACCTCTTGGTCTCAACTACCCCAGAATTTCCTTCCAAATGACACCAGGGTCCCCTTCCCACAGGGTTCCCTTTCCAAACTTCTCCAAGGTTCTCCTAGCAACAACCACCAGTGTTTTCCAATCATTCACTTCCACAACCACTTATTAACCTTTTTTATTCCAATTTCAGGTTTTTTCTTTTTTTTAATATGGTTTTAATGAAAAAAAAAAAAGTAATTCATATTTAATTTTTAAACATTTAATTTTGGTTTGTTTCATATCTTATTTTATGGTTTCATTCATTTTTTTCGCTTATTCGATATTTTATTTTATATCCTTAGTGTCGTTGCTTTTTTTTTAATGTGTCATTTCATTTTTATTTACCCATACGTTTTTTTTTTAATAACAGAAATGATTAAAATACCATGCCACATCTTTACGGAACAAATTCTTTGCGTTTCATTTCATTTTAATCTATTTTAATTTTGGTTCATATTTTTTAATTAAGAATTTGTTTTTAACTTAATTTAGAAATAATTATTAGAACGAATTTCTTTTTGTTTGTAATTGTATTATCCTAACTTTAATTTTCAAATATAATTGTAATTTTGTATAACTTAAGCAGGCATATTTTTTGTTTTTATTCTTTAAATCAAGTATAGAGATAAGTTTTTTTTTTTTTATTTGACAAATTGTATTCATGTTTGGTTACTCTAGTTTTTTTTTGTCATCTTATTTTTTTAATTTTAGTTTCTTAATTTAATCTTGTTATTTTTTATTTTTACCTAAATTGGTTTTGTAGTTATTAATTTTGTATTATTTTAATCAGGGCAGGCAATGAATGGATTTATCCATATGACTGAGAAATCCTTAGACATGGACATTTTTACTGAGAAATCTTTGACATGGGTGACGTGTCCCATTTTCGCCAACTGCCAACAAAATGCTCTTAAAAGCCACAGTCTAAACAAAAACGGATATATATTTGAAGCAAAATCCTAAAAAATTGTAATACACTTTTTTCTAACTTTTCTATACCAAATGGAGCCCTAGTCTGAAATCCATATGCCGTGTGCAGGATTTCGAGTCCATCCGTCGCACATCGCCGACGCAAACCAAATGAGAACCCCCCCCCCCGCCCCCGCTGATACCTAAAAATATTTTAAGGATAATATCCACTTTAATCAAGACTTTATTCATTGTATCCCCGAATATGGTTTGTTAACTTTAAGTTAGCAATGTAATTCAAGCTGTCAAATTATGCAGTCTCGCTTGCAAGTACACCACCTCAATGTCGTCCACAATATCACACAAGGTGACAAAAGAACGTTCTGACTGCATTTTTAAGTCCCAATAATATTCTAACATCTTGACAACAAAATGTTTCATGGATTAAAGCAATCAATGAATGTAAAGACGGAAGTCATGGCAATATTCCTGTGAACTTGCTAAGACTGCAGCAGGGCATACACAGTAGTAGCAAGTCAGTCGGCCACAGCCCGTATGGCCCGCCTATCCATTTACCCAAGAATCAAGAGAGGGGCGCTACTATTGTGGCTAAAATAGCTATTTAAATGGGTTAATTACACCCCTGGGCCAAGAACAAAACAAATTTATGTATGGCCAAATGGAATTTTTACATTTCCTTTCATTTTATACAAATCCACCCTCTATCTAAGGACTGAAAAACAAAAACGAATCAAAATAAGAACAAGTTAGTGTTTTCCTAATACGTTACGTAGGGCATATAAATGGACCCCCCCCCCCCCCATTTTACAAGGGTTGTGTGGATTTGTTTTGTGGGTATCTCCCCGAAAGGGTAGATACTAGAGGAATTAAGTTATCAAAAATGTGTGTCAAATAAAATAGCAGGAACTTCAACTATGGTTGGACCTGTTTCATCCTGGTAGTAGGTTCGACGCACTCGAACCGCTGAACACCAAAATAAAAATTATGATTCCCCTTGGGCTTAGGACCAGTGGGCCATCAAAGGAAGCTCAGACTTGCGCGAATTGGTGTTGCCTTGAAACCTCCGAGAAAAGTTTCAAAGAAGTTTAGAGTTGTATTTATGAATCGAATGTTTTCCATGAGGGAGCTCTGCATGCAAGAAGTAAATTGTAGATTTGTGGACTTGTACGGCCGCTTACACCTTTGTTAGGGAGCATTTAAATGCTCGTTTTCCTTAATAAATTTTAAACTATTTTGTCTCTTTATGAAAAAAAATAAGCAGCTTCTCATAAAATAGACGGCAGAAATTTCCCCTGTGATGTTACTTTTTCGGTTCATATCGGTGAAAATCACCGGATTGTTTTAATAAAAGTTTTCTCATTTCCCGTCCAAAGTAGGACATTTTTAGATATATTTTTTTACGAAATACTTCAAAGACAACATATTTATTGTTATGATTATTCATTTCAATGTAAAATCGACCTTACAACCTTCATGTTTCCTGACAATAACTGAATTCTACTAACGATTACATATCGTCACTAATCTTCCAAACAGGCCAATCGACCAAAAGTCACATTTCGAGATATCGGCGATTGAAGTTTTAGAGAATTATGAAATTAAAACTCACATCATATCTTACTATAAAATTATTAGTTTATAAAACAAAATATCAATAATTATTATTATTAAGCCGCCTTCAAGAAATCGTCAAATTTATCATTTCGCTTCATCTGGGTGGCGCTCAAAGACATGCCTTACAAGCACTCAAGCCTATCCGCACTTAGATGTAATATCCCCACAACAGCTCACCACGTTGACCACAGTGGGGCTCGACGCTCGCGATTTTAAACAGGTCTAATATCACAGTCCTGCCATTTTTTAAACGGACCATGGACTCAAAAATAAAAAAGGAAACGCGGGTTAAAATGTGCGCGTTAAATCAAAATGTGCTGCGGCCTCTTGGAAACTTTACTAATAGTAGGGCCAGTCAAAATAGAATGAATGATGCCTTAACCCAACACTAATGCAACAGAATCAATTCCAACAGAGTTGTATTGAATACCTTTTAAAAAACGCATAGCATTTAAAAAGTCTACTAAAATCAAGGAGTGGACAATCTTGTTAGGGGTAAGATTTATACAGGGAGTCCAAATATGGAAAGTATTCAAAAATGCGTCGAAAGTATGGCCAACGTGTTTCGTTACAGTTCCGGATTAAAAAAAAGTATAGTTTGCCCTATTGCAGGTGGTGTGTAGTTCAATAGTTATGAGTCTAAAAATCGATTCAAAGGTCACCCAATGGGGGTAAATTTTCAGATATATCCGTTCGTTATAAAAAAAAATGGTTGTCAAATTGTTGTCTAATGGTACTACAGAACCCGAAAATGTACTGGTTGCACTATCTATAATATTAGTGCATAATTGGAAGCAAAAATGTGGACCTGTGTCTACAGTGGTCTATGGGAGGTCGCTAGCCAATAGCTCTGTAATTCTATATAGAAAGTTTCAAAACCAAAGAATCTTTTTACATTACGTATCCGTGAGGAAAATTAAACAGTTTTACAAAAAGCAGTCAGATCAAAATCGGGACCATGCTATGAATTTACCCCGGATGACCGAACTGTTATGAGCCTATTGTACTAAAGCTATAAAACGCGTAGTTAGGGCAAAACTTAACCTTTTTTAAACCTTAGAAGTATAGCCCAATAAATTAGTAATCATTTAAATCACTTCGAACCAATTCTAATTTTTACCCCTGTACAAACGTCTTCCCCTTATTTCTACATGTTCATAGGTTGATTTTGGTAGACTTTTTTTTTTTTTTTTTTTTTTTTTTTTTTTTTTTTTAACCCAAAATTGTTTCTGTTGCAATTTGTGTGGGGGGTCAAATCATAATTATGAACTATAGATAGTGACACAGAGATTAATCATGTTGGTACAAGTGACCAAAATTCGAAGCAAAGCAAGCCCGTTTCCAGGCTGTTCGAGAATCTCAGTCGTAATTACGTGCATAACTTTGTCATGCCTGAGTGGACCAAAGTATCAAAGCACTGTATTGAATGAAGAGGAATATATTAATTACTGTTTGTGTCCAGGCACGACTTAACATCTTAAAGATAATAATTACAAGTGGAACTTGGCTTCTACCTGAGTGACTCGTTTTTGCTCAAATTAGAAAGTGTTTAGACATAAAGTTTGAACAACTGGCCTGCCATATTGCGCCACCAATGTAGCGTTAGTAGGAGAGGAGACTGAACACTTGCCATTTGCGAAACCACGTTCCAGGCCATGATATGAATGAAGGACCGTAGTAACTATATAAATGGTGGTTAAACAATTTTTACCTGTACAAAAATAGACGACCTTGAACCACTCCACTTGCTTAGATATTTTTCCGGTCAAACAATACGTGATAAAGGGGCTTCTAGGGACTCGCGAAATTCATATTGCCACTTTTACGGCCAACGATATACTTTTCCGACTCAGTATTGTGTTTTGTATTGTCTTTTTCAAGAAAAATACCACAGGCCATCGCCCGTTAATTAGATAATTAGTGCAGGTTCCTAGCCTAAACCCCTTGGGTCAACCAACAGGGTAGTGTCAGTAATAATAAAAAATTTAAAACAAAATCATGAAGATTTGTCCGGATAAATATTACATATTAATGTATTAAACACTAATAACAGTTGTAAAATTGTAACCCTTTATATGCTGATAGCAAATTCACTGTTGTTTTTTGCCATATCTTTATCCCGAAAATACCAAACCAAAGAGAAAGTTACACGGCATACAATGCCACCACAAAAAGTATGACATTAAAAATTAATGGTTGTGTCAATATTTGTAGAATGGACCTTGCGAGCCCATATTAAGAACTGATCTGTGAAAAATCGAGGCCGTGCGTAACCCTCGTCTACCGAAGGGGGGGGGGGGTGTCACAGACGTTGGCGTACATAGGTTCAGACACTATTATCCAGAATGACAGAAAACGATAATAAAGTCGAAGCCATGACAATGGGTGATGTCTAATTGAAAGATTAATTGTGTAATAATTACTAAGAATTTTGAAAATTCAAGCAAAAAAATTGCCCTTGGTTGAAAAAAGCAGTAAAACTAGGAATGATGAATTTCTGTGAAAAATCCAATATGGCGGCTACTATTGCTATGCTGCTGTAATATAGGCATGGTCAGACAATGATAACTAAGTTGAAGGCAGTTACAATTAACATGTATATTTGAATGATTAATTGTATAAACCAAGTAATTAAAGACTTAAAAAATTGAAGACAAAATTGTCCTTTGGGTTTAAATAAAGCAGTAAAAAGAGGTATTCAGTTTAAAAATCCAATCATGGGCGGACTAAAACAAATGTCCGGGGTCTAACCTTGTGGGGTTGGTTTACCACCACCCCCACCCCCCTTCAGCGTTTTTCCCCGGCTGCTAAAAACCCACTTTTGGTGCCAAAATGATTTAATGTAATTGTCAAGTGACATTGTTCCGCTCCTTTTAATCAAAAACCAAACATCCACCGGGGTATAGGTTAGATGCACGGTGATCCAAAAGTGATGAATAGGGGGGGGGGGGGTGGTAACCACCCCCCTCCGAAGAGATAGTACCAACATGCCTAAAAACAACACAGGAACATCACAGACACTGATGTTTGAGTACCGATAAGATAGCTATGGTCCTCCTCTTTCCATTAATACCAAAAGAGTACCAACATTGGCCTAGATCTACGTCACAATGACGTCAAAGTTCGATTCAGCAAAACTGCCTTTTCATGAACACGCAGTGAAAAATTCAATTTTTCGGCAAAAAGGTTGAAGGAAAATCAGATTCTCATGCGGTTTTTGACTCTACTTGATGGACAGCTAGTTTTATAGAATGGAAATGCATTTAGACGCTATAATAGGAGTGTGAGTCACTAAAATTGCGACATATCAATTTTCCACCCTATATTCAGTATTTCGTACTTTCCTTAACAGTATGACGTCATGCTGACGTCAGAATGGAGATGTTAGTACTATTTGGTACCCATGGACCAGAAGAAACCCAAAGCTATCCATGGTACCAAAATTTTACAGTAATCGGGTGTTCAGTAACGAAAATCCGGGGGGGGGGGGGGGTGGTAACCACCCCCCCCCCTTCGGCCCCGTTGTTACAGGGTAGACGAGGGTTTAATTGTGTCCCTTTTTTCCGATGTTCGAATAATGTTTTGCCTTTAAGTGTTAGGTATCTTTGCTCCAATTGATATTGTCTTATGACCCGACAACTGTGGTATAAATTTCGGCAAAAATTCCTTCGGGAAGTGGATCCGTGGGGGACATGGAACCCCATTGTTCACAAACGGGGAGTAGGAAACAAGTGGAGGATTTAAGGAAAAGGGCCGCTGTCAGCAGCTTAAAGTGGGGCCCCTTTAGGTCTCGAAGCGACCCGTAATTGTCGCACTTTAGTGCGACTAGGGGGTATCTGAGGGGCCCTGAGAGCCTATTTTAGGGGGGCCTGTCAGCAACTGATGACACTAAATCGCCATGATTAGGAAACCTTGTCCACTTCTGGTTTTTAAATCACAAAAAATGATTTAGTGTTACCAAAAAATGCCTACCTGGGGCATGGCCTGGAAAACCACGTTTTACAGGCCAATTAATTAAATGGAGTAAATATAAATGGTGGTAAAACATTTTTACCTGTACAAAAATAGACCACTTTGACAACTCCACTTGCGTAGATAGTTTTTCATGGCAGTAACAACTAAAGTGATTACAACTTAAATTAAATTGGCCACTTTTACGGCCATGATATACTTTTTCGACTCGTATTGTGTTTTTGTATTTGTCTTTTGGAAACACATCTTTTCAAGAAAAAAATACACAGTCAATCGCCGGTAATTAGATATTAGCGGGTGGGTCCCCTAGCCAGAACATCTTGTCACCACGGGAATGTCAGTAAATAATAAAAACATTATGAATATTTGTTCATGTTATAAAATATTTCAACATTATTTTAAAATTCAGTGTAAAAAATTATGTTAACCCTTTATATGCTGATACAATACGTGCTTTTGCCATATCTGTATCCGAAGATACAAACCAAAGGGAAGTTACAAAAAGTATGGACATTAAAATACATGGTTTGTGTTCAATATTGTTAGATTGGACATTGTCTAACCCATATTAAGAACTGTATATCCTATGGTAACTCGCAAAAAAAATGATTTAGTGTTACCAAAAAATGCAACTTATTCTGTCTACAGTATTCTGATATGTAAAAGTTGAATAGTATTTTTTCCCACTGTCATTTAAACTTCCATTTACTACCCACATATTAAAAAACAAAACAGTGATATGGAGGATTCGAGGAAAAGGGCCAACTAGGCCCGAAGGCACTCAATCCCTTATAACAGAAACCACACAAGAAACCGGACATGTTTCCATAAACTGAACGACACAGAACACCAAATGAAGACATGCTCCCAAGATGATCAATTATTATATGAGAAAGGGTTTTTCTTTAAATTGGGTTCTAAACTGTTGTACAGATTTCGATTGTGTCGGACATGGTTGTAGAGATTTGTTAGAATAAACTTTCACCAGAATTGAATTGACTTTTGAGAAAAGATCTTTCAAAAAATAGAGCACATTTTTTATATGTGGAAATATTACGTGCACCCCACAGAAATTTGGGGGAATTATTTGGTTGTTACCAAAAAAACAAAAAAACCCTATTATCACAAGAGTGATTTTTTCATGGAAGTGGCCCCAACTTTGATTGAAGGGTCACAAAATTTCACCCCCCCCCCACCGGTACAAGTGTTGGCGAAACGGTTCTCATTATTAGCCCACTCAATCTATGAAAAATAATAGGTACACCAGGACAAAATTGCTACAGCAGGTTTTTTCGCTATAACAAAGCCGTAAAAGACTTCCAAACAAATATAAAAACGGTAGAAAAAAAAGGAAATCCGGCCAAGACATATAATTTAATTATCTTACGGGGCCGTATACGCGCCCCGCCAATGATTTCGACATGGCTATATAGCTCATAATGCATGTTAGAGACGAGAGGTGTTCCATTTTCTGTTAGTATTTTTTGAACATCTTGCAGGCTATGCCTGCAAGGTGCATGTGTAGCACTTGCAATTTTAATACGTTAAAAGTGATGGTCAGTTTTCAAGGGATGGCCGCAATTTTCCGCCAAAATTAATGTTGCATTATAGATGATTTGTCAGACTTGCGATCGGGATAGGGAGATTATTAGCAAATCTTTCAGGAGAGTATTTATTCAAAACACATCTGATCAAACCAGTTCACGGGGCACTCCTATGCAAGTGAGGGGTATATGTGTTCGGCCAGATAAAACAAAAGAGTCCTTTCGGGTCCTTTCAAATAAAATGTACCCAAAAAATACGGGGCCATTCGGTACAACAAGCTGAATAAACTGGGTCACCAGTATGAAACTTAAGAACGGGGCCACAATGTTAAAATCTGAAAGTTGAAAATAGGGAGGAAGAGTTCAAATTGCCATGAAACTATAAAATTAAGTGCCATGTGAAATATAAAAACTGTTAAAAATGTACACGTAGGCTGGCGAAAATTTGGAATTGGGGTGTTCAAAATCTTTAAAAAAAATGATTTAATTGTTATGCAAAACTTGTGAAAAAAGTGGTTAGCAGGAAAGAAGAAATTGGGGGTCATTGCGTATGTGAACGAGTTTAAAAAAGGGGGAATTTGAGTAATAGCCTGGGTAATAGTTAGGACAGACAGCATAAAAAGGCGGTCACCAAAGTCAGCATTGACAGACCTTGACTACCGCAGCTTCTAAAGAGATGTGATGTGTGAACAAGTCTACACAAAAGACTCATTGAGAATGCAAACAGATAAAGTCAAGCTGCACCTCTAAATGCCAAAAGAGGACGGAATGAAGTACATGGACCGTCAATGAGGAGAGAATCATCAACATAATCTGCCACTACACACGTACCTCATCTCAGAAAGGTTAGACATCAAGTACCGCGGGTCCTATGTTGGACAGCAAAACAGACTCAGAGTTAAGGCCGTGGCCTGAACGCTAATAGCATCGTCCCCATACTCCAAGAATTTTACCGAAATTGGTCAACATTTGATTTAAAAACGTCTACAATTTTTCTCATTTGCCCGTGAACTCAGAGGCTAAATGAATGATATTTGGTTTGAAGTATGAACGAAAATGTACCCCATTTTGGTCGCCAGATATAATTTTACACATTAATTCTGTTATGACGTCTCGTGTAGCCTCCTAGGTCAGAAATACCTTTCAAACACAAATAAATGAGCCTTGTGCACAAGTGATCTGAAATTTATATAATATAACAGATTTAAATGATTTGTACTTGGTTCAAGGAATTTGTAGGCCAAAAACCATCATATATATAGTACACAATACACATTACACACAAATATGTATTACTTATTGTTCTCACAAGAATGTGTCCAGTAATGTCCACAAAGAAGCGTTGCAGTTCAACGATGATAGTCCTCCACAGCGAAGAAAGACTTCACAAAATGACAGATGTAAAGTCACAATTAAATCATCAGGTAATAATCCATTGGATCTTCTTAGTCCTGAGGTTAACTTTTGTCCAGCAGTTGCAAGCGACAAGGTTTAAATTAAGTCCCTCGACGATAATAAATACAACAGTATATCACTCCAAGATAATCCACCACGAGTTCGACTGTCCACAAGTTGGAACCTATTTTGACTCCCAGCACTTGGCTCCAAGACGACAGTAGAAATAATTACAGCAACTACTGCTCACATGGAATTATATATCCTGGCACTAGGTACTTGATTTCTGCTCCTTAATGAGAGTTAAAAAAATAGCTATCTTCTAGCTACTTGTTAATTAGTAGTGGATGCTGGCAGAGAGTCCTTCCAGTGAGAGTATTTAAACTACTCAACAGATAGATTCCCTTCTTAACAATAATCATTACATCATCCTCATGCATAAACCTAACCTTACACTAGCTGACCCAATCGGAATTAATCACCCGAATTACATTCACTTCATATATATAACTTTAGGGGATGTTTCCCTAGATTCTGCAAATGTTTTTGATCTCAAAAATAAAAACATTCTAAGTTAGCAATCCTGGTGAATTCCCAACTTCCCCTATTGTGCAATTCTCAAAAAGGGGCACTTAGCAAAACAAACAGGGGTATTCCCCTTTCTCTCTTTTATAGAGAAACAATGTACTTCCCGTGAGAAATCTTTCTCAAAATAAAATTGAGAAATAATATTGTTAATAGTTTAATTAGAAAAAAAGGATGGCCTTATAAATCCGCCCCTTAAAAAGAAAATTTGAAATTCGAAATGAAAAATTTTCCATAAAAACTGGCTTTTAACCTTTAACCATTTTATGGTTAATTTTACACTTTTTAATGTTCTTGCAATTGCTGCCTTCAGTCTATATGACATAAAATTATTAATTCTCAAATTTCGGAACAAATTTAATTAGGAGCTCTGGAAAGGCGTCAGCCAAGGACATTTTCTTTACCTTGATATGCCCTTAGGGTCCAGATTGTATTTTGTAGAGTTAACACTCCAGAAGGTTAAATTCTTGTCAGGTGGAAGTTTTTAATTTCCCATTTCCACAAAATTAATTACATTTAACAGCAATTCAAGATTAGTATTGGGGTAACATAGTTCCCCAATAGGCATTCAAGTGCAGTTGACGATCTGAATTTCCAATCTCACGTCTACTTGGTTCACTGAGATGCTGCAATTTGTTTGGATTCACTCTATATGGATGTTGTTTTATAGGGTCAGAATCACCTACATCAATGTCAGGGGTATGACATGTGTCTCTGGGTACAATCAGGAAATATGTTTTTCACTCATGAATAACTCTTCAATTCACATTGTTGACCTTGTGGGAGGGGACCTAGTTTCTTGTCTAAATGGCAAGGATGTCAGAATTTTGCAATTTGAACCATATACTCATTTCTGTGGGTTTAAAGTTGCTGTGTTGTCAGGTTTGACTCTGTGGATGTAAATCAATTTGTCCAAACATAACTCTAGATGACATTCAACATGAGGCTTTATGAATCAATTTTCCCTTTCATTATACTCTTTTGAGAATATTTAGTGACATAATTGAGACTTTTACGTCTACCTGGTGTTTGTTTTGATCCAATAGTCAAGGTCTCCCACCTTTGCTCTCAATCTCATATGGTCCAGGATACTGGCTTGCAAAGATGCCCTTGTATTGGAAAACGTTGCCCAAAACTCTGTCCACCTGGTATAGAAACACTATGCTGGATCTTTTTTAAATGTTTTCATTTTGCCTGGCTCTGGTGTGAGATTTTGTTTGGCCAATTTATGGGCTCTTTGGAGCCTGTGTCTGAATTGAGACTGTGTCTGAAATCATAGTCTAGGATTTCACAACAAACCACTTTTCTTTCAGTAGTTTCAATGGTCCCCTAAATTTGTGACCAAACACCAAACGGGACAAATCCGAAGACTTTGTACCGCATCCAGGTAGCAAAATTAACGGAGTGAAACTCCCTCATACCAATCCCTCTCCAAATCAAAAACAAAGGTTATATATCATTGTCTTTTCAATGTTGGGTGGTACCTTTTTCTAGGGCCCCTGGGATTCCGGGTAGTATGCTGAAGAACTGTACTGGGAAATTCCCAACTGGTCCTCACTTGTTGGAACAAACCTGACATTGAAATTTGATCCTTGATCAGGCCTGAATTGATTTTGGAATGCCCTACTAGGGTGAAAACTTTGTTAGAGCTTTTCCCACCTATACTCTGTGCCCTAAGATTTCTCAAGGGGTATTATAGCTCAGGGAACACAAAACTCATTTTGGAAGCACACATGATGCGTCAGTTAAATGGGGTGCTGATTTCCTGACTTTGGTCTTGGAATTGTCCTACACAATCTATAAACACCCTAATTAAATGGCTCATCAAGTGCGGTATTGGTTGCACGGGAGCAGTAGGAATTTTCTGATTGGGCTGCCCACCATGGGAAGGGTGACAAGTCTACAATACTCAGACACATCTGTTCTGCGTGTAGGCCACCAAAAAATGACTCTAATTCTGTCATGTGTTTTTTCTCACACTAAGGTGTCCTGCCATGGGATATCATGTGCATGCCTATCAATTCCCTATGATATACCTTTGCCACTACAATTTGATGCACGACTTTCTATTCCTCATCTACAAGTGCAACAGGTGGCCGCCATTTCCATAGGAACAACAGTTTGCTTGTAGAAACATACAGGAATTTGGTCGGCTTCCTGTTGCGGACAATTGCCCTCCCACCTAATTTCCTAAGTGCTGGGTCGTTGTGAGGCTCATTACAAGCTTGCGTGCTTAAAGGTCTCCTTTACAGTCCCTAACTCTATCATTGCTCGCGGCGGATTTTCATTGTTTACCAGCTTGTCACTTTTTTGTGCTCAGCTAGGGGCGGATTTTTTCACTTAAAGGTGAATTAGTCTCCCCTGAAGAGGGAGGCGATGACCTCCAAATTCTCTAATTTTAAGGATGAAAAAGTATCCTTAAATTTGGGACTAGTCATCTCGGCACTCTTCTATGTGAATGAGTATTTTGGACTCATCACCTGCTCACTGTTTTCCTGTGCGGCTTTTCTGGTTCATTGCATAGTTACTGCAAATGCTGGGGAAAATTCCAGTTTCCTTCATCCAAACTTACCACTGTACAGGGCACTGTGAAACTATGTGATCTGGGAGTACTTTCCCACTGCCAATCATTTCCTAACAACATGCATGGATACCCCTTTTACGGGGAGTTCTTGTCTAACACAAATTGTGACAGTTCCAGAAACCATAGTCTGATTTCAAATCATTTTGTGTGAGGGACACCTTAATACAATCCATACCTATCCCCGGAATCAATGCACATTTCCTGGGGTAACTCTCAATATCAATAGGAAGTGCATCTTCCAATATCAATGGACTGGCGCGCAGCACGTGTCCCGCATGATTGAATGGGTTTGGATCTACATATCACCTGAAAGTGACACAAAATCCCTCCACAACAAAAGGCTTAAAGTCAGCCCTTACTTTTTCTGTGTACAATTCCCTTTTTTGTGGATTTCGTGTGTTGAACAGAAGAATGAACTTTTGACCTCATAAGTAAACTGCACAACCTATTGGTTTGGACTCACTTGTGGCTTCTCCATTTTGGGTGGAAAGCCATGCATCTCAACACCGTGACCTTGTATGCCTGGGCTTCTTACAGTGATTGATGTGGAACTGTGCATTTGGGTCCCGCTCCATGCTTTTGATTAGCACCATACTGTCTTTACTCCCTTTTCATGGGAACCTGGAATGGGATTTCCCCTCATGAGTGCTACCATGAGACGCTTTGGTAGAACCCGAATGCTTTTGTTGTATTTTGTTTTGTACCTAGTAAATTCTTGGCTAGGCCTACTTTTTAAAAAAGGGTGAATGACTTAATTTTGGTGGCAATGCATAATCGTCGGCCTTTACGGCATGATTCAGTCAACTGCATCATTTGGTTTTCATCCAGATGTGTTTGATATCTGGATGTAGACACTGTTTGCAAACTCTTTCAAACTAACATCAAAACTCCCTAAGTTGACCACAAATTTTGCCCCGAATTATTTTGAGAGCGCCAGCGATCAAAAACATTTGTCCTTTACACGGGCAAAATTCCAACATGGGTGGGTATCCTTTTTATGACCACGACCTGAATATTTTTGGTCTATATGCCTCTGGCACCAATTATATGCTTGAGCATGCCTGCTAACCTCATCCAAATCACTACATATGTCTAATGACATGGCCTCCGAATATTTTCTCGGCTTCCCAATGAATGAACACTGACGGTAGCAACAAGGTCCAAGATTCCTTGGGCACATTTCAGTTTGGCAATTTCTCAAAGTGTAAAGAAGTATTTGTTTACTTCTTGTTCCTGAAATTTTGGAACCAGGAGAATATTTTTCGCCGCATTTAAACCAGAGGGCTTGGAAGAGTTGACGGGCTGGCCTGTTGTTTCAATTTTCTAACTCTAGTTTGAGCTTCAAGCTCTTTTTGTTTATCTGATTTCAATTTCCTGTGTTTATTTATTTGCAAATTTTCCTTTTCTAATTCTTTGTCTTTTTAAATTTGCCCCAATTCCATCTCTTGTTGTTGGAGCTCTTTTTGGGCACATTTGCAATTTGCAATTTTTACTTTTCTAAGTCAATTTTTTTCTTTATTGTCCTTTTGAATTTGCATTTCAATTCTTTTTTTTTGTGCATCAATTTATTTCGTTTTTGGTTCCATTTCATCTTTCAATTGCTATTCCCAAGTCATTTTGAAATTTCAATTATTTTTTGATGCTTGTGCTTCTCATAGCATGTTTGGCTCAATCCTAAATGCTTGGCTAGTTTCATTAACCAGGCTTTCTCAGCTCATGTCAAATGCTCCCCAAGTATTGGCCCTCAATGAACAATTCTGGATCAAACTCCATTGTGATTGGTTACTCTAAAAACAAATATTACTAATGAACCAAATACAATGGTAGTAAATGTAATACACACAAAATTTGTATGCTAAAAATCGGGCACAATTTTAACAATATTATCACACTTTAATGTGTAAATTCTGAACAATAGGATAAAATTTATCTCAATTCAATTCCCAAGGGCGAGCCCCCAATCTGTTATGACGTCTGGGTACGCCTAACGGCAGAAAGACCTTTCAAACACAGATAGATAAATGAGCCCTTGGGACAAGTGATCTGAATTTAGATAATATACTATCCTTTGGACAAATCCTTCTCAGTACACGATGGACATGATGACTTCAGTTTTAACGGTACGGGGTAAAAAAGTACAGTACAGTCAGTGCTAAAAAATATCACCAAATCGTAGTGGGTGGTATAAATATGGTTCAATCGACAGCATGCAGGTTAATAAGTAAACTCTTGTCTACTATTTTCTAAAAAAGATTTGATCTAGGTTTTCCTTTTCTTGACCATTAACAGTAATAATCAAAGAACAGACAAGTTATGCAAATTTGCAACTTGAGAAAGTGTCAAAAAGTCACAATTTGCCCATTTTATCAGATTTCCAATGCCACAATTTGGTAGGGAAGGTCCATTGATGCCAGTTAAACGGATTTACCAAAGTTTCATAATGTGGGTCGTGGTAATATCTACAACGGCATATGGCTATGAGCGTTGAACAACCTTTTGCTCATAGTGGTTTATCAAAACACATTGCATCTACCCGCTCAGAGCCAGCGTGTTACAACGCGGCGTGCAGTGTTAGGCTGCTGCACTACTTACTCGAGGGGTGTGCCCTGGCCCGTGGGTCAATGCTACAGGCACACGCATTCTGTGCAGTATTATAAAGATGTGCTTTGTTTATCCCATTCATTTATACCAGTTATGACATTCTGAAATTAACTTTGCTAATTTATAACTGTACATATTCATTGTAATTTCTGCCAACCAGAACAAATTGCATGTGCCTACATGGAAAAAAACATTGTCTATTAATATTCAATTCATATAAATTTATATCAAAGTTATTCTGCTAAATAGGTAGTATGATTGTGATTTAAATACATTGTGTTTGCAGCATGTTGTGTAGCTTCAGCACTTTTGTTATTATTTGCCTTTTCTTTTGTAATACTACAAAACAATAAGTTGTCAATAAGGAATCAAATGTTATAAAAAACACCAGCAGTCAGTGCACTCTAACATCATGAACATGTCTGTGTGACATCCCCTATTACTAGTAATGGACTGTCCTTGGCGTGGCTGAGATAAGGAAAAGAGTCACTCACAATGCCACGGAGTTGTTGCAAATGCTATTTGAGAAAATGATAGGCCCGTTTCTCAATATGTTAAGATTTGTAATTGGTTCAAGAATTTGGTTTATCCAAAAAACTATCATAGATATATAGAAAAATTACCAATTACACACAATTATGTTATAGTACTTATTGTTCTTCAAGAATGTCCATAGTAATGTCACAAAAGAAGCGTTGCCAGTTCAACGATGTATGTACTCAAAGCGAAGACTTCAAAATGACAGCATGTAAAGTCACTAATAAATCCTCACGTAATATTCCATTGGAATCTTCTTAGTCCTGAGGTCTAACTTGTCAACAGTTCAGACGACACGGTTAAATTAAGTCCATCGACGATAATAAATCCACAGTATATACTCCAAAGAATAATCACCACGATTTCTATCTGTCCATCAATCTGGGAATCCTATTTTGACTCCCACACTTTTGGCTTCAAAGACCGACAGTAGAGTAATTACAGCAACGACTGTCCATGGAAGTAATATCCTGGCACTAGGTTTACATGATTTTGCTCCATAATGCAGAGTAAAACTAGCTATCTTCTAGCCACTCGTTAGTAGTGGATGCTGGCAGGAGAGCATTCCAGTGATAGTATGTAACTACTCACAGATAGATTCCCCTTTCTACAATAATCATGACATCATCCTCATGCATTCCCCCCCCTAAACATAACCTTACACTAGCAGACCAATCGGAATTCATCACCCGAATTACATCACTTCATATATATAACTCTTATGGGGGATTCCCTAGATTCTGCAAGGTTTTGATCTCCAAAACATAAACAAGTGTCTAAGTTAGACATCCTTGGAGAATTCCCCACTTCCTATTGGCCAATATTATAAACAGGTGCACTTTAGCAAATACAAACTAGGGTATTCCCCTTTCTCTCTGTACTTTTCCCGGGAGAAATCTTTTCTAAATAAAATTGAGAAATAATATATTTTTTACTAGTTTAATGAGAAAAAGGAGGCCAGAAACAATAGGTAAAGAAAATAATGTTTTTAGCGCTTCACATGGAAACGGGTTTGAAATATCAGCGCCAAAATCTACAGATTGGGGTTTCGGGGGTGAAGTGCCATTCTTTTTATAGTAGATGCAAACTTTACTTACTTAAATCGGGTCGCCCCCTTTAATATATGTAGAATAACCAAAATAATGGCGAAAAAAATGGCACATAAGTTTAGCAAATTAGCATGTCTTGCCATGCTTCCTTTTCTCTCCTTTTTGATATGTGGTTCGGGAGGGTTTGAACAACAAGTTACAGCAAGAACACCTTCGTAGTAATTTTCCAGGTCATACCGTAGTTTGAGTGGACTATATAACAGGGCACCGATAATGCGAGAGGAGGAGTGACTTCGCGAAACATCACCCCCCTTGGCCTATCGCATTTTGCTAGAAAGAACAAGTGTGGGGCCAGTGTCACATCGGCCCACGATGGTGTGAAAAGACACGAGTCCTCTATA
>JAMKCH010007172.1:0-63636 GCA_023653785.1 Ophioderma brevispina
GTTTCCAACAACTTTTGCTAAGATTGTAGTCTACTGTCAGGTAGCCATGGTCCCACTTATGGCCTGACCGTAAAATTTGAGTATGGACACATTTTTTCTGCGAAAATGATGATAAGGTGTGTAGAATAATAATCTGCCGGGTGCCACCTGGCATCCTTGAGCATTTTGAGAAATCCAGATGGCGTCGCATAAATGATAATTATCTATTCAAGCCCTATATTATCAAACTATTGAAGTTACTAGATATACTATAGGACCCCATGAACAAATGCATGGCCACTTGTACATAGTAATCCAAATTGAAAATGGAAGCCAAATCTAATTAATTTTAAAATCTGCCATATAACAGCAAATACCCTGCGATAAAAATAAACATGAGAGCGTTAGATTTATGTATTAGACACAATAAATGTATTCTGATACTTTTAAATTGCATCATCATGACGTAAATCAATATGGCATCCAAAACGTGAATATCTTCAAAAAATACTTGACAACACAAAATGTCTAAATATTACCTTCATAGAACTTATTGTGTCAATCAAAACATTAGAAATGTAACCTATGATCATAACCAGTGATACCATGTATCCTGATAAATAAAAATGGTCCAAATTAAAATTGAGTGGTCAATCTATATAGCGATGTATGGACCAGCCTGCGGTTAGCATAAATCCATTTATCTCGTCACGGTGTTGCCATTTTGCTCGTTGCTCGTGTTAACCAACCATCCGGCGAGCTAGGTGTGCGGTGTGTGCGTTTGTTCTGGCTTGTTTATATTTTATTCCCTTTCGCGCCAGATCTTCACTTGTCTTCTCAAACCGTTTTCATGCAGTCAGATTTTTTATCCCTCCCACCCCTCCCTATCTTCATTTAATCTTTTTGCATATTTACTCGTTCTTTCTGTTAGGCTTCACCTACTTTTGAGCTTAGTCACTCTTTGATTCCTCAGAATTCTTAGCTGTTTTCGTCTTGAATTTCCTTGTTGTGTACCCCGCGCACATTATCAACATTCCATTCTATTTGGGGCAATGCTCGTCTAGTAAATTGATTTTGACTATTAAGTTCAATTTTAATCATTTTTTTGATATTTTCCATATCTGCTTCCGCTGTGTAATTAATTACTCGTTCTCTAAGTTCATCCATATCGTGCTTTAAAGCCGATCTTGAGTTTTTCAGATTCTTGCTATTCCGCTTGATTATTTTTTTGTTGTCGTATTCTGCGCAATCTATAGGTCCAGCAACTGTTTAGTATTTTGTCGCATGGTTCCTCTACCTAATTGCGTATGTGGCTGTTAAGGCCATTATTTTCATTTTTCAAACACTTTCGTCCTCTGGTATCAGAATGTAATTTGCTATGCTCATGCTCTCAACTATGTTCCAGCTGTAATTCTTGTAGCTTAATTACAGCCATTATGCAATTCACTGCCATTCTGCCCTCCATTACTGGCCTGACATTAAGTGAATTTTCAAACATCAATTTTTCAAGTATTTAAGATTAACAATCCTTTGTTGGCTTTTTGGCCTAAACTACTATTATAATGTCCTACTGCCGTGTGTTAATACCTCCTCTTTTGGTGGGATTTAGTTAAGTGCATTGCTATATGCCATACTGTGCTCTAATGTTCAAAGATTGCTTTGGTATATAATACCATGGCTGTTTCTGGCAAATGGTATAAATGTTGTTGCTCATAATGTGAAGAGATTTTAAGATCTAGTACATGGTGCAAATTAATATTGTGTTTATTGACTAGTTGATGTGTTAGCTTTCCACTCATCATGTGATTGACAGTGCTCAAATGATTTAGAATGTTGACTTTCTGCTATCAGTAAAATTAACCACTTTTTTTAATTAACTACTGATGTGTTATCTTTCCGCTCATCATGTATAGATATTAGCTTTCCGCTCATCTTATAAATTGTATGCTTATATAAATTGCTGAATACTATTGATGTGTTAGCTATCCGCTCATCATGTAGAGATGTTTGCTTTCCCCGCTCATCTTTAATTGAATGCTTATAATAAAATTGCTGAGATAATCTCTTAAATTGAATGCTTATAATTGCTGTGATCTTTTAAATGGTTTGCAATGCCCGCTGACCACTTTTGATAATAGCACAAGTTTTTAGGCCGATGCCCATTTGAATTAACATCGCATGAAACAGGCGAGAAAGGGCCGCGTACCCCCACTTCTTGCCCTTGCTCCTTGCTTTTGTTTTTTCCCTTCTCCTTTCCGTGTGAGAGATCAGTGAGAAAATGTAATTCCAATGGTATTTTTGACAACTTTGGCACCATATTTAGTTTTATTTTCGATTTTGGCGCATTAAAACAAATTGAAATGGTATGTTGTAACATTTGGGTTAGATTTCAAAGGTACTTTTCTTATGTCCATTACCCAGTTGATTTCGATTTGAAGGGCTGATAAATACTTAAAATTTGTGCCAAGTATTTTTTGAAAGTGTTCCCGTTTGGCTGCCATATTGATTGGCTCATGTTTACACATTTTAAAAGTATCAGAATACTTTAATTGTGTCTATGTGCTAGTCAACATAACCTAAGTACTTCTCGTCTATGTTTATATCGCAGGTATTTGCGTGCTATATGGCATATTTTAAAATTATTGGATTTGGTTTGGCTTCCATTTTGAATTTGAAGTATGACTTAATGTTACAAGGCCATACCCTTGTTATTGGATCCTATAGTATATATATTACTCCATAGTTTGATAATCGAGGGTTGATATATAAAGTATCATTCTCGGCGCCGCCATCTTGGATTTCTACAAATGCTCAAGGATGCCCAGGTGGCACCCGGCAGATTCTTATCTACACACCCTATCTATCATTTTCACAAAAAAATTGTGTCCATACTCACTTTTGTCCATGAGGTTTCTCCTGACTACGCTGTATTTTTTCGTAACCACACATCAAGGGGAAAGACAAGACCCACTTTGAATGTTAATTAAAAATTACTATTCCTAATAACAGTCTTGTTTGCCTAATAAAGTTCTCATGTCCTCTTAAAAATGAATAAAATGTTCACATATCAGTGACCAAGGATACATCACCGTACAAACATTGGATCTCACGATTTTTCAACAATTGGCGGTAGGCCTAGCGCGGTGAGAAGACCATTAGATTTCTTTTCTGCTGGGGAGTGCAGGCCATTGAAAGCTGGGCTAGCAAAACACCCATCTTCGGCAGCTTTTCTCATTCCTACTGCTATGTTTAAAATGACGGCCATGTGTTCATATTTCCAAATCTCTTAGGTAAAATGAAGCATAGTTTAATATTAGTGTGCATATTCATGATACATTTGCATATAATTATATCATTTATAATAATATATTTGAACCTGCCATTTATAAGGCCTGTCAAAGCTGCAGCTCAGCTGCTGGCTGAAGCTGAGGGATTCCCTGCCAGGTTGCATCAGATAATTAGGCATGGGCCTTATGAGTTTTGGTCTTTCTAATATATGATTTAAGACACTATGTATTATAATCCAAAAGATTCAAAGTTATGTTGAAATTGGCAGGAATAGCTTTACAAGTGAAGAATAAGCCTGTACAATTCCTCATAACTTACTTTTTCTAACCGAAGAATTGACAAAAGGAGAAACGGCAGTGTTCAACGATAATGAATCCCTCCTGAAGTACGTGTTGTAGTTTGTGTCTTCCGTTCGGACACTAATGAATAAATATATCCGCTTTTGGTCGTATTAGGTTGCTTCTGGTCCTATCATTTTGTAGATTATGGTAGGATACCTATGCTTGTTTCGACATGTCAAACATCTGATTTTTTTTCGATTTTACTGATTGAGTCAAATCACTGATAGTGCCTAAGTTAGATTTCCCTGTATATTAAATCATATGTTTTTAGCACTTTATTTATATTCTGCATTCTTTGGTTGTCAAAGTTAGGATAAAGATCACAAATGGTTTTCTTTTGATGCCATCTTGGTTTTGGTTACCTATTAGATTTTGGGGCACTAATAGCCAAACTGTTTTTATTTATAGATTTGTTGTGCCTTCAACATCACACCTATTTGTATTTCTAATTTGGCATAGAAGTTCTTAATACAATTAGAAAAGGGTGGCAATTTTGGAAACGCCATCGCTTTTTTGTACTTGTAAGTTTTGAACTATCAAATAATGACGTCATTAGATACTTGTGCCTTTAAAACATATAGTTGGCACACTTTATTGGTATTTCCAACTTGTACTGGTTTGACCACACTAGCTCATCTGGAAAAAAGTTATGGCAAATTGTTTACTTTTTGTTAATGTTTACCCTTTTTTTGACATTTCCCCCACCCCCTGTCAGACCTTGGGGAGGTCCCTGGGGGAATGAATTACATGGTCAGTAGGGGCTTGTCCCCTCCTACAATATACCTAAGTTCGACTACTCTAGCTCATCTGGAGAACACAATACACATAAACATACACATACTCTAGCTCATCTAGAGAACACAATACACATAAATCGGAACAAGCACCTTTAAGCAATGGTCGCAGTATTAAATTGATTCAAAGCACTGGCATATGTATAATCACATAAAAAGGCAGTGCAAAAATCACAACATTTGTCTGGAGGAAGAAAAGGACAGATTCGAAAAATTCTACATATAGTTTTAATTTTGCAAAGTGCCCCGATTTCAGTCCATGTTAACCACATTCATGCTCATTTTTGCACCATTACCTATCACACTTCATCATACAATACCTTACAGTTTTATTAGCTATAACATTTCTTTAGAACCTCCCTCAACCTCAACTATGTGTGCTAGTTTGGAGTAGAGTTGAATTCATAACTTTTAAAAATCAGATATTTTAAGTGACAAGAGTTGGTCAAAATCTATTGAATTTCAATGTAAACAAGCCTGCCGAATCATACAGCGCGAGTCAAAAAAACTGACCCTGATTTTGTCTGCCATTTTGAATTTTTAAGTAACATATATCTAACATATGTGATATCATCTGAAAGCCTAGTCCATTATCATATCTAACATATGTGATATCATCTGAAAGCTAGTCCATTATCTTTAATTTGCTGCAAAGATCATTCACACCGGTTAGGTATAGACCGAGCTACTGTCGTTTGAATCTGTTTTGCGCTCTGTCCCCCAATTCAACATTAAATGATGGCGCTCCAGCGAAGCAAATCAGTGTCCAGAAGAAAATCGGGTTATTTATTGACTGCAGAATAAATGTGACGCTACATAACTCCGTAAAAAATTAATTTCAGTCACAATTTACCATCGATGCCCTCTTAACGTTTCTACTTCCTCATCACTCATAAAATAATTAACTTTATACACGTATCAGTTTCTTGAGTTGAATGAATCATACCATAAGGAACATACATCGGTACAACCTTTTGAGGTTTAAGTATTGTCTATATTTGTAGACTAAAATATGCCACATCTCGTTAAAGTGTTTCAAATAAAACTTCCCATTATCACTGGCTCTTGCACCTTTAAGATACCACTTTATTTGACATAAACATGGACATACCCTTATCATTTTCTGGAGTCATTTGCTTAGTTGGCCACTGTGCATTCAAATGGGAATCCGTGGTTAGGGGTAAAAGCTGACTGCTTGATTCAAAAGACTGTAGATCGGCCTATACTTATCCGATTGGAATTATCTTTGTATCAAATTAAAGATAATGAAATATGCTTTCCGATGATACCACATATGTTAGATATATGTTATTTAAAATTCAAAAAGGCGGACACAATCAGGGTCAATTTTTTTTTTACTCACCCTGTATATATTTTCCGACTTGATTACCAACGTCCTCTATGGATGAACATTTAAGTCGTTAGATGGTGAATCAAAACTTTGAGAACCGCTGCTAAGTTTTTCAATTGATACTCCAAGACACTCCCGTTTGTGGTATAAGGGGTAAGGTGTCCACTTGGGCTTAGCTAGCAGAGGCGTATTTAACGTTTAAACGGGGGAGCGGGGCTAGCAGCTGCTGACTGCCCCCACCATTATGCTGTACCCTTGGGCCACCTTTTTTTATTACAAAGAACTAAAAAATGAAAATGAAGAAAAAAAATGAATATTTACTTTGATTTTGCTTCATGTTACGTTGCTGCGGTGTGTTGCATGATTGTATACTTGTATACCTTTGATATACTTTTGTTTTTATAAATATTATTTTTTATTCATTTATTTTGATGTTCAGTTTCTCGACGCAAAAAATTTTAGGGGGACAACCTTTTTGCCAACTGTTTGTAATGGGCCCCTGCCTCAAGTTGCTGATAGGGGCCCTTTAATTAAAACTGCCACTGTCGGCTAGATAAGGGCGGATGCCCAGTTCTCTCCCTTCACTGCCTAAAACTTCCCCAGGCTCTAAAGAGAGCTAGGTACCCATTCACTGTACTGCTGGGTGAACAGCGCAAGTTTTCCCAGTCCGTTCACCACCGACCTTCTGCACCATAGGTTTAAAGTGACAGGAGATTTTTTTTAGGATACAAATTTCTCTCAAATTGCACTGGATCGGTTGAAGACCATCTAACGAGAACGTTTCGAAGGTTTATTGAACAGGTACAAAAGAAAACCGCAAACCTTGTTTTGAACTTGCCTGCTATCGTAATCGTTCCCCATAGAAAACAATGCTTTGAATTTATGTTGTGCGTGATAGAAATTACTAAATCATCATCTTATTACATAAAGACTTATTTTCGGCTTATTCACTTCAGGTGTGATCTAATACATTGGTAAGCATTCCAAATATGCAAAAAAACGGGGTTTGACAAAAATTGGGAGGCGCTTCTTTCTGGAAATGGTTTCATGTCTCTTTAAGGGGCAAAAGAAATCTTGATTAGTACCCCTAGTTTATGCTAATTAGCCTAAGAACCACATGACCAATTTATTTATTTTCCTCCAAAATATGCGCAACTGACATAAATACATAAAATCCTGGCGCATCATCACATGTTAATGCTTCATGGCTCTGATCAGGGGGGCCGGCCAAGATAGCGTCGTTTTTGCCGTTCCCATAGGCTTAGCACGTAATCACGAAAACTTGACAAATATTCTAAAGTCGAAAATATGTTTAATATCAATATTTTTCCACTCAAAATCCGTTGGAGTTGAAGAATCAACTCCAGTGTAAGTATTTTTTTTGTATGAATAACGGTACAAAAAGGATCCATTTTGAACGAGGCTGGTTTGACCTCATGTTCAATCGCAGGGTCACCGCTATTTATAGCTGCGGACCATGTACCAGGCCCGGTACCAGTTTAGCCTATGCACCACCGTGGAATGATTCGTTGACCTGCATGTAGCAATCCTCTCATGTCCGGTCTTTAAAAACGATTTGATGATAGTTTTGCAGCACAATTAATATGCACCACCGACTAAAGCAAGCAATTTATCGGCCGCGACTCCGTACGGGAATTCCCACTCGCCATTCACTGATCTATTTATAACGCGCACATGACTTCACTGTTTCAGAGCTCGTCCACTACTCGTTCGGCAGTTTTGCGCTATGAATGAAGCTTGGCCGCCACCGCCTGGCTCTGATATGCATGGTAATTTTTTTGCCTGACAAATTATCATGCTTTCATGAGTCATGCAAGTTGAGTGATTTTGCCTCATTTCTCAACAATCTTTAGTTCTAAACCATGTTTTAAAAATGAATCTTATAGTAGATTCAACCCATCGTGTCACAGAGGAAAAGTTTTGGACAGCATCGATTAGTTGGGAGAGGAGGCAGAAAAAGAAAGCGTGGCGTGATGATTCACCTGTTTCATGAACGAAATAAGCTAAAATAATCTGGCCTTCTGGGACTTTGTGCCTTTGTATCAAAACAGGGGGGCACTCCAAGCAGTAACATTAATCACCAGCTGTTACATTGAATACCACTGAAGCAAATACAATTAGAATGTTTGAGAGTTAATGCAGTGTTATGACGTTCGTGGACGCCTAAGGTCAGATAAATACCTTTAAACACAAATAAAGCACATGTTCAATATTTGCAATTTAAAATTAAATTTACAAAAAACAGATTTTAATGATTGATAATGTGCACGAATTTGGTAGTCCAAAACATTACATAAATCAAAATTACACAATGACACCCAATTTTAGACAGCATTGATACCTAATGTCCCCAAGAATGTCCAGTAATGTCCACAAGAAGCGTTGCAGTTCAACGCTGATATGGGGGGGGGGGTCCTCTCAGCTGAGACTCCAAAATGACAGCGCACAAGTTCATACAAAACTCCTCAGGTAATATATTCCAAGGGAATCTTCTCAGTCCTGAAGGTAATCTTGTCCAGCAGTTCAAGACGACAAGGACAAATTAAGTCCCTCGACGATAATAAATCCACAGTATATCAGTCCAAGATATCACCACGATTTCTATCTGTCCACAATTTGGAATCCTATTTGAATTCCCTGCACTTTCGGCTTCAAAGCGAGAGTAGAATAATTACGCAACGCTGCTAATGGATTATAATATAATCAATCCTGGCACTGTGTGGAGCTCAAATCTACCATTATTAACTATTATTGTAGATAAAAAAAACTAGCTATACATACTGTATAGCTGGTTGCAACTGCTGACGGCGAGACCTCGCTCAAATCTCCTATATATCTTACTTCACAAAAATTCCCCGTCTAGAAATAGACATTACAACAGCATCTTGCTAAAATAACCTTACACTAGCTACCAATCGGAATTCATCACCCGAATTACATCACTTCAGATATAAACTTTGGGGGAATTCCCAGATCTGTGCAATGTTTTGATCTTTTAAAGCATAACAAGCTGACTGCAGTTTCTAAGTTTACTCTTGGGGAATTCCCCACTTCACCTTATTGTGCAATCTAAACATGGCAGCCTCATAAACAACTCTAGGAATCCCCTTTTCTCTCTTTTATAGTAAACAAAATACTTTTTCCTGTGAGAAATCTTTTCTCAAATAAAATTGAAAATAATATTTTAATCACAATTTGAGGGTAATATAACAGCAGCTAAAAACATGCTTACGTTGACTTGAATGTTTCATTCAGCATAACATATAATATTTTTCTCTGAGTATCGGTTCCATGTTTCAATGATTTTAGCGTGGAATGTCTGAATTTTTCACCCACTGCCCATACCTTCGGAAAAGTACTCAGAGTGAAACGATGGGTTGAATCTACTATACTACTACTCTACTCATGTCTGTCTTAACTTTTCCTAATCTCCTCGAAGGGTAGGTCTCACACCCCTCAAACTTGGTGGGCAGGATTAACTTTTCCAAGACTTCCGAGAAAACGTGCATTTTTAGGTCAGCTTGGGTCAAGGTTAGGTCAAATTTAAACTGGCTCCGATTGAGCTCAATACTTTGGAGAAGTGATCCTAAGTAGCAATAAAGCCTGATTCGAATGTTTGAGTTGGCGATACAGGATCATTGTTATATTCGTATGCTGATTAGGCAAAAAAAACAAGTTTGTCCTCAAGAAGAAATGTGAAAAATCGCAAGGCAATTTTTTTTTTTCGTTTGAAACTCTAAGTTAAATGGAGGATTTTTTTTGTCATTTTTACCACTCAAACAAGTATTTTTGTCCTGTTTTGTACTCTAAACTGTAAGAAATGCATTGTGTTCCTTATATACCCTTTATTATCTTGCTTTGCTTACAATATTTGGTTGATCTTTTGATCTCTGCTTAATTAAGACACACAGTAGTGTGTCAACCAATTTTAAATAACAACCCTAAAAACAAGAAAAACAGCAAAAGAAATCATGTATAACTCCCTGATGCAATGCGACACACACCATGAGTATATTAACAAAATAGAACAAACTTCCCTTTGTTTGACTCGGGTTGTGTTGACGAGTAAAATCACTAGGTGGGAGTATCTTTACAATCGCTAACTACTCGTAACAAAAGCATAGCCTGTATTTCAACCATAAAAAAAAAGAGGTATATATGACACATTTCATGAGCAGATATGAATTTAAGGGGTTTGGGTCATTTATACTCCGCCAATATTTTCCTTTCAAACTTCGCCCAAATACGGTTTCATCGAGATGAACTCAAAAAAATTCCGAAAAAAAAAATTGTGGGTCAACCGATGTCATCTTTTGAGGTTTCAAACCATGATCACAAAATACACTTTTTTGCCAAAATTAACTCATAAGTCTATTGAAAAATCATTTTTTAAGAACAGTTTTTCCGTTTATAGGCTAAAAATTAGCCATACTTTTTTGTTGTGATTATTTCATATAAGTTCGCACTCATGTCAGGCTTTCTACTAAAACAATAAAACTGTGTCAGCCGGAGGTCCCTTTTGAGAAATTCATTGCGAAAATCCTTATTTTTCTTGAAAAAAGAACCCCTGCGACATCTTAATGCGTATAGCGCCGACAAAAAAAACAGAGCATACACAACGGGCCGGGCGTGTACTCTGAGTGCTTCAGGACCAGCCGCGAGTATCGACCCCCATCAATCACCTCTCTGCTACATGATCACATAGGACATGCAATCCGTCTGTGTGTATATTCAAATATTAACACACAGTGTGTGTCACCCTATTGTTTTGTTTCACTCCTATTAATTTTAACCGAATGGAGCGAAAGTAACAATCACACGCCATTCGTAACTCTGATTGTTTTTCCGTCGAGTTTTACGAATGCTGTGTTATTGTTACTCTCGCTCCATCGTGCAAAATAAGGATAAAACAACAATATAAACATGTATTACAAGATGGGCACGATTTAGTATAAATTGCGTCAGTATTTTAACGGCCGCACCAAATGTATACCTACAAATTAATAAAAACACGTGAAAATACGATATCATACCAATACATCGAGTTAATTTTTGGTTCGTTTCTTTTTTAGTTTTGTGTGTTGTTTCATTTTTTTCTATGTAAGTTATGAATTCACAAGAGTGACTTGTAGTATTTTATATATTTTTTTCACTATTCACTCTTTATGTTTACATTATTTGTTGAAATTGGTCTTATTTTGTCTTATAATTCATGCATAGTTGAAATCTCTTTTCTTTGAGTATTTCTTCACCTTTTGGTTTATCGTGTACTAGGCCTAGAATCTTTTTTTCAGTATTATTTTTTAATTTTTCAATGTAACCGACAAATTGTTGGTTCTTTGTATTTTTATGCGTTTTTTATATTTACAATTTGGGTTTCCATGTTTTATTTGCTTTAAGCATCAGAGACTCCCTCCACACCCGAGGTGGGGGGCTCCAGTTTACTCGCCGGAGACTCGAGTATGCAACAGGTAGCACTGGATTACATAGTACCAGTGGCATACTCACCGAGGAGTATGACCTGACAGTTAGCCGGTTCATCCTAAATCATCCGGCATCAAGGTCCGTGTTATACCCGCCAGTATTTGTCGCCAAACCATGGCCCGGAACAACTGGGGGCTCAAAAGCTTGGCGATACCGAGTATGGTTTCCCCGCCTTTTACGCAGGTTTCAACTCTCTCTTACCGGAGCCCTGTCGTATTTGTCGCAAAAACCATGGCCCAGATGACCCGGACTCAAAATCCGGTTTTGCCCGCTCTATAGGTGGTTTAGAAATCTCTCTTACCTAGCGGAACCATTTTCTCTCGTGGGAAAATGCCCCAAAAACAGTCATCGGCATGGTCCGTGTAATACATGGTCCGTGTTCAGGGGTGTAAAATCTACCATAAACCTCTCTCTTTTCTCCAGCGGGTAAAGTGTCTGAAAATCGCTCAAAAGCAATCACGCTTTTGCGTGCGCTCTCCTCAAAACCAATATATGCGACTTTCGCCTATCCCTTTTTTTTCTCTCTCAATGTATATATATACGTTCTGGTCCCGAACCAGGCCCCAGCCACTACAGGCTGGCTTTTCTGACCTCTGCGCATGTTACATTTTTGTACACAACCCAATGTAACGCTACCGACAGCGTCCCTAGATCAAAATCCAGATTTCGCATACGGCACCAGTCCATTTTTAGCTCTCTTCAGCGGATAGCCGCTCTCGATAAAATCACCCACTAGTGGGAAAACGCCCCATCTGCTACCTACAAAAATGTTGGCACAAGACACACTACTCTCTCTGCCCCCAAAACCCCTGCCCAACGCGGCGTAAGATTTTTGGTTGGAAGCCAAGGCAGGCCACGGGCTGACGTTTTCGGCCGGAGAGGATAGTATATTTTGCGCCAATATTTTTTTAGCAGCAGCCCCGGTGTTTTCCCACTAGTGGGTGATTTTACCGAGAACGGCTCTCCGCTGGAGAGAGCTAAAAATGGATTTTGATTTTAGCGTTACATTGGGTTGTGTACAAAATGTAGCATGCGCAGAGGTAAAATAAGCCGACCTGTAGTGACTGGGGCCTGGTTCGGGACCAGAACGTATATATATATATGAGGGGTAACACCCTCGGAAACCGGAACCTCAGCAGCAGTGTCATAATACTAAAAAATACTGTACTGCACTGCCTGCCAAAAAGGTATATAGAATGGCGTTGTAGCGCCGCGTTGAGTGCGTTAGTGCGGATTTGGAGGCGAGGGGCCGGCTTTACCGATCGGGTTCCTGGCGTGTGCCGGCGAAAGTGGGAGGCGAGTCGTCCCGTCCCAATCACGGGGCCCGGACCCGGGACGACTATATAGGCGCCTCGAAATTGCGGTACCATTATGGACCGCAGGGGTCCTCGATAATGAAGGACGCTGGGAGAGGTGGCTCATGGCCGTGTTCATAGCTTAGGGGAGGCTTCGAACACGCCCCATTGGGTGCAATTTTGCCATTGCTCCCGCAGTACGGGCCAAACTACAACAATAACAGTCTCTTTTGAGACGGGATTTGAACCCCCAAATTTACACCAAAAGGTTTAGCATTTAAGTGGCAGGGCCACGGCATGTTAAACAAGCCACAATGGGCTGTAGCTAAGCAGGGTATTAGTATGGGCACACCACTTGGGGGCACAACATTTTTCTATTGGGCAGATATTAATCTTGACAAGTCCCCAAAGAGCATCAGTAAGAGACATTATGGGTAGCACTCCAGTTTTACAGTTATATTCCAACCAAATCTATTGATTATCACAATGACTTGTGGCACAAAGAAGTTATAATTTCCCAAAGAATGGCCCTTTAATCAGTCTACATGACCTTAACTTAAATCTATGAGCATCCCCCATAGGCGTTGATCAATGGTTTCGTTGAAAATGTTCTGTATTATAGGAAATGATTTGAGGCCACAAGAGGGGAAATTTATTAGAATTTTTTAACAGAATGCCCCTTTTAATCGGACCATGCGAAGCCTTTGACTCAAATCTATGAACTCCCTATATGGGCCTTGGGTAAGCGGTTCTTCTGACTAAGTCTAGTGTTATAGCAATTGATTTGTGGCACAAGAAGGAATTTATAGATTTTTCAAAGAATGCCCGTTAATCGGCCCACGTGATCTCTGACCAAATCTGTGAACACCCCACATGGGCCTTCGATCAATGATTATTCTGACCGATTTTCGCTGCAATCAGGCCAAGCGTTTGGCAACATGACGCATTTAGGCAAGTGTGACAGCAGTTCTCCTTACTAAGTCTAGTGATTATAGCAATTGATTTGTTGCACAAGACTGAATTTATATATTTTCAAAGAATGCCCCTTTAATTGGCCCACGTGACCTTTGTGACCCAAATCTGTGAACACCCCATATTGACCTTGGGTCAGTGGTTCTTCTAACCAAGTCTAGTGATTATAGCAATTTATTTGTGGCACAAGAAGGAATTTATAGATTTTCAAAGAATGCCCCTTTAATTGGCTCGTGTGACCTTTGACCCAAATCTGTGAACACCCCATATGGACCTTGGGTCAGCGGTTCTTCTGAGCAAATCTAGTGATTACAGCAATTGATTTGTGGCACAAGAGGAATTTATAGATTTTCAAAGAATGCCCCTTTAATCGGCCACGTGACCTTTGACCCAAATCTGTGAACACCCCACATGGGCCTTGGGTCAGTGATTACTCTGACCGATTTTCGCTGCAATCGGCCCAAGCGTTTGGCAACAAGACGCATTATGGCAAGTGTTAACAGAGAGAGAGAGAGAGAGAGAGAGAGATAGAGATAGAGATAGAGATATAGATAGATAGATAGATAGATAGATAGATAGATAGATAGATAGATAGATAGATAGATAGATAGATAGATAGATAGAGTCAACACATTGCCATAACAATAGCTCTGCATACTACGTATGCTGAGCTAAAAAGCATGGCAAAATCAACCCTAACTCTCTTACTTTTGGACTGTTTTAAACCTGCAAACTTACACCAAAGCTTAGCATTTAACGTAGCCTGGCTACGGCAGCGCTTTTTTCCCATATAGGCCTTGCGTGAACTTCCTTATGCAAAGATTTCCTCACGTTTTAACCTATAGGCCTTGCGTGAAACCACTGCGAAATTGGCGGGGAAGCTTAAACTTGCTTACGCGTAAACATTTTACCTATATAGGCCTTGTGAATCTTCATATTTCGCTGTTAACCAAATAAAATTTTGTTAGAATTCAATTAGCTCTAGTTACATTTAAATTGCTTCTAATTGATTTTGGGACGTTTTCCGCTGGGGATGCTTTTGCTTCTCATTGCATCTCGGCCGGTTTCCCCGCAGAAGGTGCAATGCTTTTAAATGCATCTGGGACGTCTTCCCGGAAAATGACGCGATGCTTTTAAATGCATCTGGGACGTCTTCCCGGAAAATGACGCGATGCTTTTGAATGCATCTGGGACGTCTTCCCGGAAAATGACGCGATGCTTTTGAATGCATCTGGAACGGTTTCCCCGCAGGAGGTCAATGCTTTTAAATGCATCTGGGACATCTTCCCGGAAAATGATGCGATGCTTTTAAATGTATCTGGGACGTCTTCCCGGAAAATGACGCGATGCTTTTGAATGCATCTGGGGCGTCTTCCCGGAAAATGACGCGATGCTTTTCATTGCATCTCGGCCGTTAGCGACTTTACGCTACTTATTCCTGTGCCGGGAAAACGTCCGAGATGCATTAAAATGCAAAATTTGCAAAAAAATGCTTCTCAATGCATCTGGGCCGTTAACCAAAAAATTAAAAATGCTTTTGAATGCATCTGGGACGATGTCCGGCAAAACCACCCGGGGCGGGTTAGGGTTAAAGAGACATGAGGAGATTTCGAGAAAGAAGTGCCCCCAATTTTTCTCGAACCTAGGTTTTTTACATATTTGGAATGCTTACCAATGTATTAGATCACACCTGAAGTAAATAAGCCGAATACGCCGTCTTTATGTAATAAGATGATGATTTAGTAGTTTCTGTCGTGCACAGTCAAAGCATGGTTTTCTATGGGGAACGATTACGATAGCAGGTAAGTTAAAAACAAGGTTTGCTGTTTTCTTTTGCACCTGTTTGTCCAATGAACTTCCAAACGTTCTCGGTAGGTGGTCTACATCAACCGATCCAGTGAAATTTGAGAGAAATTCATATCCTAAAAAAATAACTTTAAAGACCAATCTTTCTAATATTTTGTAAAAGCAAGGTAACACTGATACAGGGCGATAATTGGAAAATGTTTCAGGATTGTCCTTTTTATAAAGTGGAATGACTTTTGCAATCTTAAGTTGATCTGGCACACTGCCAGTGGATAACGAAAGAAAGGTGTTTAATTTCTAATCACTGTTTTTGCAGTGACCGTTACAATTAGGGAAACCACCTGTTAATTTCTACGATAAGCTTATAAATTTATAGAGATGCCACTCAGCATCACTCAAAAACCTTCTAATTGGTGAAAATCCCTGGAAAAGTATGTAAAAGAACACTGAAAATCCCCAACCCGGGCTGAAAATAACGAAAAATACTAAATTTGGCAAGCAAAAACCCTGTATTCATGCATGGTTTTCCTTGCAAAGTGGCATCTCTGCAAAAATATGGACATATGAATTTTACAGTACCATAATGGCCTTTTGGCAGGAAAATTCGAATTCAATTTATATGAAATACCCGTAAAATCTTATGCAACCTCAACCTGTACGCAACCCGGTCTAGCCAGAGGACAACTTTTTGTAAGAGAACATATTTATAATAATACTTATTCCAATTGTCCGCAGAATAAACGTCTACACATGACTCACTACATGTGCAAGGAAGTGTGAGTAATATAACGGTGCCACTGATTATGAGGTTATTTACGATATATTAAATGAAAATCTCAATAAAAAAATCAGTACTTTCAGTACTTGAATTTCGACTTTATATTATGTTTGTCCTCTCTGCTAAAAGAATGATAGCACTAACTGAGACTTACTATACATTTCAATAAGTCCAGTGGACCATCAAAGGAAACTTAGAATATTAGGGCGAATCAAATTCCCTTGTTAAAAAGAATTACATATTGTATTTATGAATCTACTGTTTTTATCAGAGAAGAGACGTTTTCCCTGTGATATTACTTGCTATAGTCTAAATCACTGGATCATTTTAATAATTATTGTCTCATTTTCCGTCCAAAGTAACACTTTTTAGTCTGTTTTTACGAAATACTTTAAAGACATTTTTATTTTTATGAACATTCATTTCAATGTAAAATGGAACTGACAACTTTGATGTTTCCTGATAATAACTGAATACTAACGATTACATATTAAGAAAGATTTGGGCAATGGGCATGTTTCAACCTCCTAGTACAATTTTAGAATGATTATACTTCCATTCCGTTTCTATGGTCAGGGTGACTGTAAGCCTACATACCCAAAATTAAAGATAATGAACTCAATACTAGCATAATATTAATATGCCGAAAGTAGTGGGCCACAGCTGGGCTCGAACTGACAACAACAGACTATATCCAAAAGTAAGATCAATAATGTCGATCGCTTAGACTGCTGCGCCACGGAGGAGCTTGTAACATAAGATGCTAATTGTTATACATGCTAGTATGTGAGGGATCAGTAGTGATGTTGAACAAAAGAATCTCGTAAAACATCATTTCTTTGTATGAAGCCAATTATTTTCAATGTTAGCAGTAAAAGGCACATCATGAGGATAAATAGAAATCATGTACTAAATTTTGCTAATATTCATTTCGTAATAAAGGCTGTAGGTCTGTGAGACCGTTTTTTAAGTTTCACATTTGCCACTAATAATCGTTATAAATGACCGTTTGAGAGCATTTCTAACTCGTCGTTTCCGTTTTCTTAAGGAGTTTGGGTCATATGTCATCTTTTGGCATCGTTCCAAGCCTCAATATCTTCCGAAATGTCTTCCGCAGCCTGAGGCGTCGAATACCCGCGCTTAACAGACAAGACCGCACATCCCGCGTAGCAAGCGTTTTTACGCAAAAAATTCTTTAACCACGAGCGCGCGAGTAGGGTGGATGGGAGGTTTTTCCGGTCGCAAAACCAACGCAGATTGGAGAAAATGAAATTGAGGGCAGCTGAAAATAAACTGATGATGCATTTGAACACCAACCATCCTTTCTTTTATTGTTCTTTGTTCAACACTAGTTTCTTCATTGTGTTCCTCCCTGGCATCTTGGAGGCAGCGAGGAATGGGGGAGAGGAAATTGGCCCTCCCATTAGAGCGTTGTCTGCACATTTTGTCCCAACAGAGACTTGTGGCTGTCCCCTTAGTCTCAGCAGTAAATTCCCCACTATTTTTCTCCTTTACCCTGTGAAATATTAGGCTACGGTTGTTTGGTTTGGATGCTATGAGCGAAAATATGCCAAATTTTGGTCGACCGATATTAATTTTACAGTGGGGATTACAAAATCACGTTTCTAGCTCTCACTTCATAACGGGTTGAAATATCGGCCCGAAACTTTACAGATGGGGTTTTGGGGTGAAGCCCATTCTACCAAGATAAAATAGACTTAAATCGGCAGTTCTTGAACCGTCAAATGGTATTTTATCCTTTGCGTTCAATTGACAATATCTCTGATTATAGGGTGCATCAAATTGGATGGAATGAAAAGAGGATTTAGCTTAGGAATCGGTCTAAAAAATAAAATCTAATATCTCACAAAATGCACAGTTTATATATTTTTTAATTTTTAGTTTGACAGTATAGTGTCTTGGGACAGTACGCAAAGGGCCTACATTGTAATTCATATGCGAGTCAAGCCAAAGCATTATTTTCATTATTTTTGGTAATTCGTACTTTATAATCAGATAGAGAAAAAACTTTTAGCTTAATGTTCCGAATTTGGGTTCGGTATTCATTAGATTTCATTTGTGCTGGAAAATGTTTTGCTGCTTATTTGTGAGGACGGTGTTACCTTTTCACCTCAATATAGTTATTTTATTTGAAATATTCCTGTGAAATTTGAGAGGTCAGGTGAAGAATCCTCATTAACATGTTGGTCTTTTAAGATAAAATCTATTAAAACCCTAATATAGGTCTAAACCAGGAGTGATGCCGCCTCTCCTGCCACAAACTGCAGAATATAGGATGAACCAAAAAGTACACCCTAAAGAATATTTTCAAGAACGGGGTCATTTTTGACCCCGGTTTGAGTCAACTATGCACCGACTAAAAATGGGGTTAAAATGTTGACCATTTTTGTGGTCAAAAACGTGTGAAATGACCTTTTTGTGGTCATAATTTTGACCCCATTTTTTAGTCGGTGCATAGTTGACTTGGCGTTTTTAGTGTGTATGAAATCACGAAACTCGGATGCAGAACGTAAAAGATAGAAAAGGTGAAAGCGAATATAGATCGAATTAAGAATAACAAAAAGAAAGCAAAGAAATCGAAAAAGAAAGATTAAGTATAGGATAATGGCCGAGATTTGCACCATTCGTTGAAAATAATGGTCCGAGGCCAAAGGCCGAGGACCATTATTTTCAACGAATGGTGCGAATAGAGGCCATTAATCGACTCTTCTTAAAAAACACACATTTTGGACGTCACCGTAAGTTGTTTTTTCGCTACATTATTTTGCACGAATGGAGTGTTTTTTAAGTTAGTTGCTCATTCACAAGATAATCAAAGTACCGATTGAAGCCGGATAATGTATTCAAAGGTTCGTAGGAATGGTGTGAATTAAGAGTCCACGCATCGGCATTAATCTTTTAGTACTGCAGATTTCATTGGTATAGGTGCGTTATTGATGTTGTCTCAGTTTGCTATAGAGTGGATATGTACATCTAAATTTGATTACTCATCATTGCTCTTCATCACCATCTGCTATGATGGAAATTACCGGCTAAATGATGTAAACGAGAGCAAGATTTGTCATTAAAAACGAATACACTCAACTATTTACCATAGCCTGTTTTGGGTCAAGCATACACCTGTATGTGTATAGTGAATTGCTATACAAAGTTGATATGAACCCATATCTTGGAATTACAAGCTAAATACATTTGCACTTGTGGATGCCCTTGTAATATAGTGTATCAAATCATAATGATTTGTATCATGATCATGATTTCGTTATTCTCAATGAAATAAACCTGAATGTGGATCTGAATCCAAATCCGAATCTGAAGGAGTTATATTTGGATTTACTGAAGGATGCGGATCTGCAAATACTGTCCATAACCCAGATATCCAGTAAATACCGACGGCAGAATCATACTTTGGGAATATACTGATCGACTAATGGATCTATATGGGAAATTATTTCATCGATAATTGTGTATTTTCACCTGGATATGCCAAGGATTTATAAGACCCGGTATAGTGTGAATGTGGGTGGTGTCATTTTGTTCCTATTAGGCCAAAAATGTCCCGGCTTTACGCTCGTACAGGTTTTCAAACCACATTTTACCGCATTCCTTTTTTTGGGGGGGGGGGTGCTTTCAATCGTCAGATTAAAAATGGCCGACTAAAAGTGCCGGGAGAAAGATTTCGTATACCCCCTTTAAAATTTCAGAGGGAACAAATTATGTTTTATATTTATGCCATACACTCATTATAAAACTCTAACCCTAAAGCCAAAATAAAAAAAAAATAATAATTTGTTACACGTAGAACATGAAAAACCTGGGTAGCGCATAGCCTTTTTGACTTAATTGGCCCTATAGAAAAGCATGCTTTTATTTGTCGTGCACGACAGAAAAATCGCTGCTTTCTGGAAATGTCATCTTGTCTTTTTAAAATGAAAAAAAAATGAAATTTGATGTCGCATAATTTCATATACAACAAACTGAAATTCCTGCATACACTTTACACAAATGTAACAGTAGAATTATGATTATACCAAAGGCAAACAAAAAATAAACCAAGCAAACAAGCAAAATTGTTTATGGTAGCTCGTACACACTAAACAAAAATGCGCCTTAGAACCTTTTTTTGTCATCTATATGGAACACACAGGAATGGAAACCTCAAAAACAGTTCTTAAAAATTTGAGAACCACAAAAGGTTCCTAAGAGGACAAGTTAAGAACCTTTTTTAGCACTTTTTTCTTAAAGTGTAAGAGGTGGAAAGGGCCCAGAATCTTTGAAAAAAGGGGAAAGGGACAAATCTGCCGAAAAGATGAAGAAACATGCTCCGTATTTCTTCAGACCGATGTTTTGGGGCCCGGGCATGGGAACGACAAGACTTGCTACAGGAAACAGAATCTTAGTACCACCCGATCCTCAGCCTCGACCCCACCACTCGCCCCATCAAAGCTGAGATTTTGCTTTTAATAAAAAACCTTATGTATTTTCTCATTTGCCCTGCAAAATATTTTGGCTGAACTCTATCCCATTATAATGCTTTACAAGTATGGCTTGATGGTTAACGGAAAATATTTGTACATCCAGTAATCTGTATATATTCACAATTATACGGCTCGCGTTAAAATGGTGTGTCGGATTCAAATGCAATTTTGGAATCAAGATATCCTGGTGATGGCTTTCCATATGAAACACAGAAAATTACATGTTGTAATCGGGTGGGGCACCTTAAACATGTCAAAATTTAATTCTTGCGACAAAGTTAACGGCAAACACCAATTTCTTAACATTAGCCTAATCTGGAGTAAATTTGAAAAATATTTTTATGTGTTTTGGGGCCATATTAACGTGATTGAGCTCTGAATACTCAATAATTTAAATATATATTTAAGAAATAAAGGGTGATGCAGTATCCTTTATGGGCGAATAATGTGTCCGAGGTCGGAAAAAAATAAATAATGGACGAGGCGCAGCCGAGTCCATTATTTATTTTTTTCCGGCCGAGGATAACTCACATAAAACCAAAAAAAAACCCCTCTAAAACATCCCAGGGGGGCCACTTGTATTCCAAGGTGGATATCATGCTCGTGTATGGCCTCCCAAAACGTACGTACCCTAAGCACGTATTCCACTTGGCAAGAAAAATACCCTAAGCACGTATTTCGGTTGATTTTGCTACCCTAAACAAGTACTTTGGGCTTGGTTTTGCTACCCCTAACAAGTGTTTTGGTTTAATATTAAAACCTTAAACAAGTAATTTGCATGACAGTTTAAAAATACACCCTAAACAAGTATTTGGACATAATTTTGCTACCCTAAACGAGAACGTTTGTAAAATGTACCTTTAACCACTTTACAGGCTATAGACTCTTATTGCAACTGGCCCTAGCCTGATAAAGGAAATTTTTACACATGATTTCACTGAAGTTTTTTATTTCACTCTTTTGTGTAAAAGCGTCAATTTGCGCATTATCTACAGCCTAATATGTTTAAAATTTAAATCCATTACATTTAAATTGTTGTCCCTATTTCTTTTAAATTAATGGGTGCTATCCGGTGTCGTAATTGATTTTTTTCCCTGCATATTCAGCCATTTCATTTAACTAAGTAAAACCCGGTGTAGAAGTAACCATTGTCCGGCGTACTCATAGTCCGGGAACAATGGTGAACAATAGGGCAATCGATTCAGTTGACTCTTTACGCAACATTAGTTTCACGCTTTATTCCGTTATCGTCTATGGAGCCCCGGACTGTGGCTCCCGCCGGACTATATCTGCTTTCACACCGGACTAAATATCCATGACCTTATTTAGATTGACATAAATTAGAGACAGACCCTAATTCTGTTTCTACGCACATAGGCCAACATCTAACGATTATTCTTAGTGTAGAATCAATATGCGAAAATGAAATGAAACTCCAAATTATAAAGGCTATATATGTAGGAGACGGCAACGACATTGAGAAATAAGCTTAAATAAGTCTGAAAACGGTTAAAATCACTTGGGGAATCTACCATGTGAAATCAGAAGAAAATCGGGAACAAAACCCACTATTTTCCAGCATTTCAATGTAATTTTTACAAGTACTCAAAATATCACATCCTAAACACATATTTTTCAACGTGAAAAGCATACCCTTATTTTGAATTTTTGACACCCTAAACAATGTACGCGCGTACATCGCCTGATCTCAAAAAACGACCCTAATTACGCGTTTTTGTACACGAGCATGATATCCACCTTGGAATACAAGTGGCCCCCGGGTAAAACATAACTCATCAATGAATGCCACAACTCTAAAAAAAACCTCTAAAAATTCGAATGGGTTGTTGATAAACTCCATCATAACTCACCCAAATGACTTTAAAGGTCCATGGCCCGATCGCTAATAGCCTCGTCCCCAGAAGGCCAGATTTTACCGGAAGTGGTCAACATTTTGGTATCAGAAGAAAGCTACTATTTTTCTAATTTACCCTGTGAAATCTTAGGGCCAAAGAATGTTTGGTTTGGAAGTAATGAGCGAAAATGTACCCAAATTTGGTCGACCAATATTAATTTAACACAGTACTCTATGGGGCTTACGAAATCACGTTTTTCTTTCTGCTCTCACATGAAAACGCATTGAAATATCGGCGCAAAATTTTACAGGTGGGGTTTTTTGGGTGAAGGCCAATCTATCAAGATGGAAACTTCATATCCTTAAATCGGGCCATCCCCCTTTAACAACATAACTCATCAATGAACTCCATTCATACCTCACTAACAAATAACTCTAAAAACTCATTGATGGGCCCCATTTATAACTCACCAAAACATACCCAAAAAACTCTGAACATAACTCATCAATGAACTCAATCCATAACTCACCAAAACAACAAAACACTAAACATAACTCATCAATGAATGCCATAACTTTTGAAAATTGCATAATGCCCCTTTAATTCAATTTGAGGGTGTTTTTCCTCAAATGATGCAAAAGTACATTCCCATAAAAAAAAATCAAACAATTTTTTTTCAAAAAATATTACCTCACCAACAAATAACTGTATTGATGAACTTCATCCATATCTCACCCAACATAACAAAAAATACATCAGTTCTCGGACCGCTTGTGTCGCCTGCCGTCGCGGTTTGTGAATGATAGGCCTAACATGACCTTTGACTTTGATATGGACCTTTGACCTCATAAACAAACAAGGGTTTGCATGTAAACTCCATAAACCAAGTTTGGTTCCAACTTTTCAAATAAGGTCAATTTTACATTTTCAGCCTATTTTACAACTTGACCTCACATGATCTTTGACCTCGGTATGTGACCTTTGACCCCATCAACAAATGAGGAATCACATGTTGCGCCTCTGACCAATGACATACAGGGTGTCTCAGAAAGAATTACACCACAACTATAGGCGACCATAACTTCAAAAGTAAGTATCACATTTGAGAAATTTAAAAAGAATCTTAATCCACAATTACTTTTTAACATTTTAATGTAAACATCACTCGATTCGGTTCAGTAGTTTTGAAGAAATAAGCAATTATGTAACGCATGTCAATGGACACTTCCTTCCAAGTTTGCTCACAATAATGCAGATTTGATGTTAACTACCGCTGATTACTCGTGTTATCTGTTCAAGCTATCTTCTTTTCATTGCCCAAAGAAGTCAGACTGAGTCTTCGTCTAAATCCAAGACAAATTTGCAGACGTAACAATGTGCCACACATCCACAGATCAAGCTTTAACAGGATTACCCGCTTAGACCTGAAATTTCACCCTTATAGAATGCAAAGGAGGCATTCTCTCCAAGCAGCAGACTACCAACGCAGAATAACCTTCTGTCAATGGCTCAACACAAGGCCTGAAAGGTTTTTATAAACTTAACTTATAGTTGGGGACGAGGCAACGTTCAAGATCAACGGACATGACAGCACATAAAATGTGAGGCACTACACAGACCATAACAACTCCCCAAGAGACTTTGAGACTTTAAAGAAAGGAGGGAAAAGAAGAACAGTTAAAGACGTATTGATTATTTCTCGCCTGTTCTGTCTGTATCACTTTATTACAAAACTTGGAAGTGTCCACTGACATGTGTTACATAATCGCTTATTTCTTCAAAACTACTGAACCGAATCGAGTGCTGTTTACATTAAAATATTGAAAAATAATTGTGGTTTAAGATTCTTTTTAAATTTATCAAATATGATACTCACTTTTGAAGTTATGGTCACCAATAGTTAGGGTGTGTTGTAATTCTTTCTGAGACACCCTGTATATAAGATAGGACAAAGCGGATTATCCACAAATTGGCGTAACCCAAATCGAGGTGCCCAAAAGGATTATAATGAGCAATACACACTTTCAGTATCCTAGTTTTGGGCACCCCATATTTGGTTTATGTCTCATCGTATTTGGAAAGTCCTTATGCAATTTATGAGGACCGCGAGTATTTTACGTTCGTCGTAATTTTAGCGAGTGAAAACAACAACAACAAACTGAACTGATGCCACATGCTGACACTCGGACTAAACATATTCTCTTTTCCTAAGCAAAATTAAACATGGGCCATCGGCAGACTTTTGTGCATAAGGATGCAGGAATCTTTTTAGAGGCATGTTTCTTCAACTGCATTGGTTTTCGCAGAATTATTGCAGAAAAATCGTCCGAAAATAAAATGGAACATGAGAAATGCAACACTGTATAACGCGCAACGCACAGATTTTTATATGCTGTGCTTGGTTAACAAGTACGACGCGAGAGTGCTTACGCAACAGCACACACGGCGCGCTGAGTGTGAGAAGAAAGAAAACTGTAAACGGGACCTTGGGCTATTCACATAGTACACACGATTCACTTCTTCCTGTTAACAGGCTGATTCAAAAAGAAGATTTACTCATTTTTGTCGTGGTTTAGTAAAAAAAATCTAAAAGTAACTCACTGTTAAGTAATTATATCACCGCAAAGAGCAATTGCTGAAGGTCTAAATAAAAAGAATTTTTGAATTTGCCCATCTTAATTTGTTCTATATATGGTCGAATTTCATGAAAAAAAATACCCATTTTCCTGACTGTACACACTTGTGTAACTTGCTTCCGTTGCTATTTACACCAAATCACTAATGCGTGAACACTAAAGTCTCCATTGTTTTCAACTTTCAATGCCAAAATGATTTTTTTTCTTTTAATACTCAAAAATCCACCAATTCAAGAGCAAATTCTAAATGCTGACAATTTAAAATTATATCGAATATTGAATCTGGCTAGAGGTAGACTTCTCTTAGAAGAAACAAATCTTTGCGCTGTTTTTCAATTCGTGAACAGAAATAATTTTACTGTGCAATACAATGTTTTTATATATAGCCAGCTGGAGTGGTAAACTTTTACTATGTACAATTATGTTCTTATTATGTTATTTAAGACATTTAGTAATTTCGTTAGTCTTGTATAACTTATGTATTTGTATTCAATTTTGTTGTATTAGTTGACCCCTGGGCACCCCTGAAAAACAGTTGATTACAACTGATGTGGGTTTTCCCAGGCAAAAGAAGAGACTAATAAATAAATAAATAGAAAAAGATGAGTTTGCCGATGAAATGGTATTACAATGCTTGGGAGATAGGAGGAGGGGTATTTATTGCACTTCACAACAATCTTGTTGCTAAAGATGAGCCGAACTTTGATAGTGACTGTGAACTAATTTGGGCTAGTATTCACATCAAAACCTGTCAGCCCATATTAATTGGAGCGTTTTACCGATCCCAGAATACTGATCGTGACTATATGGGTTATCTTGAAAAATCACTTGATAGTCTGCCGAACCACGCTCATGTTTGGTTAATGGGGGACTTCAATCTCCCAGATGTGGACTGGATTGAGAATAAGTTTAAACCAGGGGGGAGGTACCCCGGACCAAGCAAAACAATGCTGGAATTGGCAGCTAACAAGCATCTTCATCAGGTGGTTACAGAACCCACACATGATGATATACTCAACCTTTGCTTTACCAGTTTACCTACCTTGGTTCAAGAAGTTTGTGTTATTGCTGGAATAAGTGACCACGACATTGTTCGCATTGACACCTTGATCAAACCACAGCGTAGTAGACCGATTAAGCGTAAAGTTTATTGTTCAATAAGGCTGATGTCAATGGACTTAACAATGCTCTGAATAAGTTGGGTGATTCTTTTACTGATGAGAAAACTGGGGACTTGTCTGCTGAGGATTTGTGGACAATCTTTAGAAATGGCCTGACAGATGCAATGGACAAGTATATCCCAAGCAAGGTTTCTTCTTCGGATTTCAATCTGCCGTGGGTTGATAATGAGACCAAGCGTGCTATCCAAAAGAAACAGAAGCTTTATAATAAAGCCAGAAGATCAGGCTGTAAAGAGAAGTGGGAGCAATTTAAAGCTCTGCGTCGTAAGATTGACCCTCATATTCGCCGAACATATAAGAAATATGTCTCCGATGTGATTGGGGGTAGTCTGTCATCCAACAACACAAAGCCATTTTGGAATTTTGTCAAGTCAAAGCGTCAGCAGGCCTTTGGAGTGGGCACTCTAAATACAGATAAGGGTATAGCAGCCAGTGCGAAGGACAAAGCAAATGCCTTGAACAGGCAATTCCAGTCAGTTTTTACCAACGAAGATTGTTGTAACATGCCAGACCTGGGTGCAAGTACTGTTCCTGTTCTTCAACCAATTACCATCACTACAGAAGGTGTGGAGAAGCTACTTAAAGATCTGCAACCACAAAAGCACCTGGTCCGGACGGCATTACTCCCCGCATCCTTAAGTTGTGCGCTGCAAATGTTGCGCCCATCCTTAGATGTATTTTTCAAAAATCATTGGACACAGGGATCCTGCCATTGGATTGGTTACATGCAAACATTGTGCCTTTGATTAAGAGCGGGGACCGTTCTCTTCCATCTAATTATCGTCCTGTTTCATTGACCTCCGTCGTTTGCAAATTGTTAGAACATATTATTTGCCATACAATTATGGAGCATTGGGAGTCCAACAAAGTTTTAGTCGATAACCAGCACGGGTTCCGTAAGGGGAGATCATGTGAGACCCAGTTGGCCGCTACTATCGAAGATCTTGCCGAGGTCCTAGACCAGAAGGGTCAAGTTGACTGTATTATAATGGACTTGAGCAAGGCCTTTGATACAGTACCACATCAAAGGCTGTTAAAGAAACTTCATCATAATGGATTACTGGTTCCCTGAACACCTGGATGTCAAACTTCTTGACCAAACGTACCCAGCAAGTTGTTGTCGACGGTGAGTCATCAGATAAAGCCTACGTCTCATCCGGCGTTCCCCAAGGAACAGTCTTGGGTCCTGCCATGTTCCTTTTGTATATAAATGATCTTCCCAGAAATATTAATTCTACTGTGAGGCTTCTGGCTGACGATTGCATTATGTACAGGAGGATCATATCAGATGCTGACACCAATGCTCTTCAACAAGACATCAACACATTATGCTCCTGGCAAGACCGCTGGCTCATGAAGTTTACTAATTCCAAAAAATGTTTCGCTATGTGCATCACCCATAAAAAGAAGCCAATTAATCACACTTACGATATGGGTGGTACTCCACTGCAATGAACTGATAGCCACAATCCTTGGGATTCACCTTAACAATAAGCTGAACTGGTCAGATCATATCAATAAAACCACTACCAAAGCAAATAAGACGCTCGGATTGCTACGCAGGAATTTCAATCACTGTGATAGCTCTGTCAAAGCCATTGCTTACAAGACCTTAGTCTGCCCTCAATTGGAATACTGTTCAACTATTTGGGATCCTCACTGCCAGAATTCAATTGATCACATCGAGGCCGTTCAAAATAGAGCTGTTAGATTTGCCTGTAATAACTATAGCCGGGAATGTAGTGTCTCTGCGATGAAGCATAAAATGGATTGGGATTCCCTGGAGGAGCGCCGGCTGAAGGCACGACTTGTTCTCCTTTACAAAGCTGCCCACCAGTCCACTGCTATTGATATAAGCAAGTTCATTCCAGACTCAAATCACCGGAGAATCACTACTAGACAAACATCTGCGATGTCCTTCAAAAAAGTTGCCACCAATAAGGACTGCTACAAATTTTCTTTCCTGCCACGTACTACTGCTCAATGGAATGCTCTGCCACCATCCATTAGACAATCACCCTCCATCGAAATCTTCAGAAGCCAGCTCCAAAATTATAATCTTCATGAATTGACTCGGGGGGTTCTTTATTAATTTCTGCTGCCTGTTCCACGTTGCGCCCTGTGCGGGATATCCAACTTATTGGAGTTTGCACAGTATTCGACAGATGCAGATGCAGATGAACTGAATTATCATTTGATTTATGGTTCTTGAATATAAAATCCAAACTTTCATTTTGACAATAAAAGTTGCGAACCAATGGATCTGTCTGGTTCAGGCTTTATTGATTTGGCCTAAATAGAAACGATGCAAGTTACCCAGATGTGTGCAGTCAGGAAAAATGGCTGATTTTATTCAAATGAGCATAACTTGGGTTTGGCATGTGCAAATTCAAAAATTCCTTTTTTATTTAGACCTTCAGAAATTGCTCTTTGCGATGATATATGACTTTACAGTGAGTTCCTTTTAGATTTTTTACAAAACCACGACAAAAATGAGTAAACTTCTTTTTGAATCAGCCTGTAGTTCTATGGCCTCTGACTCAAGTTTGGTTCCAATTGAACTTCAACTTTTCAAATGAGGTCAATTTTACATTTTCAGCCTATTTTACAACTTGACCTCACATGACCCTTGACATCGGTATGTGACCTTTGACCTCATCAACAAATGGGGGATGCTATGTTGCACCTGTGACCCAAGTTTGGTTTAAATCCATCAAAGTATGTGGATATTATATTTCAAAATCTCTGAGTCAGCCTTTAAGTGCTTGGATCGGGGGGTAGGACACGACTTGCTCGATTTGGGCATTTGGGATTTCCAAATGGTAATTTTGGAAACTGTTACGTGCATTTACTATGGCAGTCTCTGTCTCAGTTATATTACAAAATCTCCTCTTAAACCTTAGTTCAATACATCTTAGTAATATAATTATAATTTTGGAATAAATTGACTTCAAAATCCGTCGGGGTTAGTGGATTAACCCCGCTGCAAAATAGTGTAATTTCCAATAACGGTCATTTAGATTTAAATATTTGAGACCAGGCCTAGTCTTAGTCAAGTCCATGTGTAACTGTTCGATATGCATAAGACCAGCACCCGGAAGTTCCTGTTGCTGTTAGGTTGGCATGTCCTACCCCCCTGGCTTGATGTTTCTTTCTGGTCAGTACAGATTTATGCTGGAAGATGGAAAAAAATTCTGAGAGTCATCAGCAATAAGCATGTTCCAATTTGAGAAACAATTTGGTAAGGATGATTCCCCACGTATTGGCGGTGTATTGCTGAAAAGTAGTGCATGGACTATTTTCATGGTAGCAAAATTTTTAATGTGGTATAGAGGTTTCTGGTTGGGCCCAAATGAGACATTTTTTGCAAATTTAAGGTTGCGGAGGTTAGCTATTGAGATCACAGATGTCTTGAGGAATGCAAAACAGGGCTACAATCCTGGAAATAAATAGTTGCCACACTACTGCCGTACTATTTGATTTTCCTGTGTATTTACAATAGCAATGTGATTTTCCAAACTATGTGATCAATAGCATGTATCAACCTTCCACTTCACCCCTGCCTTCCCCACCCCCCATCAGACAATGTTGAGGGACCCTGCCAGGCTGCTGATGATAAGGAACTGATCAACACTGCATTGGGGGAAAGGGGGAAAAATTCAAAATTGAGATTTAAAGTGTGGCAACAATTAATTCCAGGATTGTAGATCTGCTGGAAATGCATGAAATACACATTTGATTTTAAAGACATGATTTGTTAAATTGTAAACTAATTTTTGTCTTAAATTATTAAAAATAAGCATCTTACTATGAAAGCCAGAACATTTAATGTATCATTCAAACAGTACCCAATACTTAAATCAGAATTTTGTATTTTTCTTTGCATGTATAGCATAGACTGTTTTGCACAAATCAATCTTGAAACCCTTATTTTTTTGATGGCATAGCTGCATATATTACTTAAGGCTGACTCACACTCGTGTATTCCACCCCTCCCTCCACTTTCTACTCTTTCCCTTCTCTATTGCCCTCCCTGTTGGTAACTTGCCGATTGTGTGAAGAGGTGTGCGACCATTTTTGCTTACTGTGTTCCATGTAACACTGGTACAACTCAGAAGGAACTCCAAAATATCAGTACAGCCCTCTCTGAAAACAGAAAGAAGAGACTTGTGTTACATGAAATATTTCTCTGTATAACCATAAAAGGTAATTTTTACCTAATACGTCATAGCACTATCAGTGATGTGCCAAATCAGAAAATCAAAAAAATTGTCAAAAATCAGATTTTTGCATGTCAATAACAAGTATAGCTATCCTAACATACCCTGCAAATTGTAAGGCTGAAAGCAACCTAATAAAGACAAAAACAGATGTTTTAGTCATTACTTTCAGTACGGACACTTTCTATAACACTTAAAGGGATTAGCAGCGATTTGCTAATACGAAACATTGCAAAAATCATCAAAATTCATATTTTTATATTTTTGTTACTTGCATGGATATGTGAACATAACCTGCAAGTGGTTGGCTTGAAATCCGTGTATTAAAGACAAGGCAGTACTTTTTATCTGATTCTGTAATTTCTATACGTGCGTATCAAAATTCCGACTTGAGATCAAAAAAGCCTTTCCCGGTGAATATCACAGATTTTCAGCGTGATATTGTGCACCATGATCAATGCATTTTGACCTCAAACACAAACATTATTGATCTTTGTTTATTCTGTACTGGTGTAAACCACAATCAGCTGTTTAGTGCAGATTTGGAGACGCCGTCGCTGTATGTCTATTTGGGGGAGAAGGTATGACAAATTTCCTCAAATACTTAATTTTTTTCACTATTTGGTGGTTTGTTTCCACATTAAAGCAGTTATATGGAATTGTACACACTTATCCCTGATTTATATGCATTTCCACATTTTTTCGATTCTCTCGCATTATCGCTGCTAATCCCTTTAAAAGCACTATCAGTGATTTGATAAATCAGAAAAATGAAAAAATCATCAAAAATCTGATTTTTGCATGTCTGGAACTAGTATTGGTATTCTAACATACCCTGCAAGTGACACAACCAAACACAGCCTAATAAAGAAAAAAACTGTTATTTTAGTCATAAGTGACCGTACGGACACTTTCTACAACACATAATTGAATGGAGGTTCATATGTTTGAATATTGCTGTTTTCTTCCTTTTCTCTCAATTTTTAATTTGCAAAAAAAAATACTTATGGGAACTTGTATAGATATGTCCTTCACTTTTCAAATATTTTGACCCTTTTCGGGTGAATCACTTGATAGTGTCTTTAATGCACAATGGAGATTCATACTATATTTGAACACGTGCTGTTGTTTTCTTTTTGTAATTTTTATCTGGAAAAAAATCACTTACAAAAACCCAAAATTCCGACAGATCATCGTTACATTTGTAGACGACCAACTGCAAACTTTCAGATATTTTGACTCCTTGTATGGTTAACTGATTAAGAAATAATGTTCGTAAGATAGAGGAGCCTGCAAATTGAGCCGGCTTGTTGACCTTCTTATGGGGATATCAAGTTACTGGTACCTGGGTTGTCGAAAAAATTGCACAACCAGGAATGAAATGTTGTATATAGTACAGGACCTGGATTATGTACAATGTGGTGCTATAAAGATTGAACAGTTTTTTTGGAACAAGTTTCTATGTAACTTGCTAAAAGAAAAACATGGGGACTATCCTAAAACTCTAATCAAATAATATAAATAAACCAAGGCGAACTCAGTATTACGCGAATGCGTAAAATATGTCCCCCCGACTGTCGCGACACTAACATGCGATAAATGCCAATACAACACACCCCACCCCTCCCTAACACTCCACAACTCCCCAATTCACAACTCCCCAATTCACAACTCCCCCCTACACACACCCCCACCCCCTCCACCAACACCCCACACAACTCCCCAACATCCACAACCTACCCAAATCCTACCCCTCCCCTAAACAGTCTGAACACCCACCCCACCCCCCACACCCTCCCCCAACCACACCCGCAATAATAACACCCCCTCCCCCAACACCCCCACCCCCTCCCTATGCATAGTGTCTAATTGTAGCGAAGGAATGAATTTTGCCTATCGGATGTACAGTTTCACGAGATACAGCAATTACGCATATTATTAGCTTCATTTGAATATAAGCCGCTGGCGTCTATATCATATACTTTCACAATGCAATAAATATGTTCCCCATGATTGATACGCTTTAATGCAGCGCAAGGAATTTTGAGACCAATGTACAGGTCAAAAATATAGCAAAATTTACGCGGATTTTTTGCATATAATTAGCTCATTTACATACTCAATTTGCCCGAAATACGCCCCAACTCTAATAGGTTGAAAAACTCTTCAGCCCACTCCTTACACAGTTAAATCATTATATGCCTTACGGAACCTCCAGAAAACTTGTAAAACAGCCTTGCAGGACATTTTCATAAATTATGCAATTAGATATTATATAAGCATATTTTAAGCCCAAAATCTAATCAGGTCAAGAACTCACCCACTCGCTCTTCTTCCACCCAAAGTTACATCATTGTTCGCCCTAACGGAACTCCAGATGAATTGTATACAACGTGGGTTAAACATTTTTATCACGGACGACGGACGAACGGACAAACGGAACGAACGGACGGACGCTGCTCACATTTTATTGTCCCCGTTCCGAACTCGCTTAGGCGGGACATTATAGTCCCCGTTCCGAACCTCGTTCGGCGGGGGACAATAAGGGGGCATTATAAAGGGTCCATGAGTCTGTGCTATAGCCTCGTCCCCAGGGACCTCGAATTTTACTGTAAGTGGTCAAAATTTTGTATCAAAGAAAAGCTACTATTTTTCTCATTTACCTGTGAATTTTAGTGTAAAGGTGTTTGGCTTTGGAGGTTATGAGTGAAAAATGCGCTCCAGTGTGGTCGACCACTATTTTACACAGTACTATATGGGGATTACAAAATCATGTTTTTTTAAAACGGGTTGAAATATTGGCGCGAGACTTTACAGATGGGGACTTAAATTGGGTCATCCCCCTTTAATGTGCCAATAATTTTCATCTACAGCCTGTCTCTCAAAAAAATTGGTACAATGGAAAACTGATTTTTTTCAATATGAAATCTCAATATAAGTAAGCCGTGTTGTGCATCACATTAAAAAAAAGACAGGCTTTTCAATATTTTTTGTTTTATCTTATTTGCTTGTTTCAATCCAGAGAAAACTCCAGTTTACTGCGGAACACCAATATCGAGTTTGTGCCACTTTCTAGTCGAGTGAAAACGGTTAAACGAGAGCATCAATGATGCATAGGACCCACGTGTATGGTAGAACTGGAATGATCTTTGGAGACGAAATGCATGAGACAACTAAGACAAGTTATTGGTTGGCAGACAGTTTTGAACAAATAAGATATTCAAGATGGACATAAAATATGCTTTGGCAAAATAGAAAATGTAGTGTAGTACAAAGTATTTGAGGTCAACATGAACCCGAGGGTGCTCTTCTTCAAATGGTGCAAAAAATACATTCCTGTCATAATTTTTTGAAGGTTACATAATGCCTCTTTTATCCAATTATAATCTTAACCATTTTCAGAAAATCATATAATGCCCCTTTAATTGGGAATGGCCCTTTAATTGGTAAATTGAGGAATGGCCTGTTAATTGGTAAATGGAGGAATAGCCTTTTAATAATTAGTAAATTGAATGTCCCTTTCATTGGTAAATGAATGGCCCTTTAATTGGTTTATGAAGGAATGGCACTTTAATTTTAAATAAAATTGCATTGCCCTTTCCATGGGAAATGATGGAATGGCCCTTTGGCAAATGCAGGAATAGCCCTTTAATTTTTTAAATGAGAAATGGCCTGGATGGTCCTTTAAAATGGGTAAATGGAGGAATGGCCCTTTTATTCGTAAATTGATTAATGGCTTTTTAATTCGTAAATTGATGAATGGAATTGCCCTTTTAAAAGGTAAATAATGGAGGAATGGCCTTTTAATAGATACAAGGCGGTCACCTGGCTTTCGCGATCCCCCACCAAAGAACTCTAAAATCATAACTCATCAATGAACTCTATCCATATCTCACCAACAGATAACTCTAAAACAACTCATCATTGGTGAACTCCATCCATAACTCACCAAAACCAAAAAAACCCTCTAAAACATAACTCATCAATGAATGCCACAACTCACCAAAAACCTCTAAAAAATCTGAACTGGTTGATGAACTCCATCCATAACTCACCCTAATGACTTTAACAACATAACTCATCAATGAATTCCATTCATACCTCAATACAATAACTCTAAAAATCATTGTAGGGGCTCAATTTATAAATCGCAAAACAACCAAAAAGCATAACTCATCGATGAATCCCTACCTCACCAAAAATAACTCTAAAACTGAACATACTTGGCGATGAACTCCTTCCTAACGTACCCAAAAAATAACTATAAGAACCTAAATCATCATGAACTCAATCCATAACTCACCAAAAACAACAAAAACACTCTAAACATAACTCGTTGATAACTTATGGTACGCCAGAACACTTTTTGAAAATTGCATAATGCCCCTTAATTCAATGTGAGGGGTTTGTCCCTAAATGATGCAAAATACATTCCCATAAACAAAAATAACAATTTTTGCGAGGTCCCAAGGAACCTGTCTATAGCAAACACTATGCTCGATTCTGCATTGAAGTCTCTGTCTTCATAGAGTTACATCGATTTAGCTCTATGATGTCATTACAGCAGATTTTCATTAAATGTTTTTCTCGTTGTGAAAATGATTACTTAATACTATTAGATTTAGCTCTATGATGTTCATTACAGCAGATTTTCATTAAATGTTTTTGCTCTTGTGAAAATGATCTACTTACTACTATTAATTTGGAGTTGTATGTTGGGTGTGTAATGCGATGAATTTCAGACATCGAACAAGATCATTGCCGTTTTAAATGGTTTTAAAAGAATTTCTTTGATTGAGTCTCTGCCAAGACTGCTGGGAAATAGGGAGCTTGGTTATATTGTTGCAGGGATAGGTAAGGGAAGAGTAACACATAGGAGAGTTATAGGTTAGAAAATCGATCAGGACAGGTAGAGTTACATACGGTAATGAAGGCAAATTAATGAAAGGGATTGCCTTTTCTCTTAAGGTCAATTAGTGAAAGGAGCGTTTAGGGTTTAATTTTAAAGTGATGTTGCTATGATTTTAGTCTCTGCCAAGATGGCTGGGATAGGAAATTGGTTAAAATGTTGCAGGGATAGATAACGGGTAACAAATAGGAGAGTTAGAAGAAAATCAATCTGGCATGTAGAGTTAAAATACGGTGAGCAAGAGGTATCTGGAAAGGGTAAGAGGCAAATTAATGGAAGGGTTGCCTTTTCTACTTAAGGTAAGTTTTAGTGAACGTAGTCAGTTTAGGGTTTAATTTTTTTAAAATTATGTTGCTATCCATTTTTTTTAACAACACTTGTGGGTAATGAGTGGACGATTATTAATAAATCTAAAGGGTTAGCATACATGTGTGGATATTAATTTAAGATTGTAGTTTTAGGTACAGGTAATACCTAAGTGTCCGTTATGTACTGAATTGGTTTCATTGTTTTAAGATACTGAAACTCCATTAAATCAGTAGTTCAGGTCGTTGGGCATTTTTAGACCAGCAGCATCAATGATGCAGTGGCCTATTAAGCTTATTTAAGCTATTTTTGTAAAAAATAGTTTCCCTCCCCACTCTGCCTGATTTGCACCCGACCCCCTCCCAAATGAAATGGGCACCAAAGGTGATCATCGGGTCACGAAGGTCACATTAAGTCACAAAGATCACCTCACCCCGTCCCCTTCCCACAAGGCAACTTACCCTGCCACCATCCCGTTGCACCCCACCCTGACCCCTCAATGAGCACCCAACCCTCCCAAATGTTACCCACCACCTCCCAACACCCTAACCTTCCCCCAACCCACCCTGGTCCCTCCTAAACACCCCAACCTTCACTTCCCACATCCCCACCCTTCCCTCCCAACACTCCAACCTTCCCCAAACACCCCACCTTCTTCTCCCTCACACCCAGCCTTTCCCCATGCATGGGGTCAATGAGGTCATGGGGTCACCAAGGTAACATTGGGTCACCAAGGTCATTGGGGGTCACCAAGTAATATGGGGTCCCCCAATGTCACATGGGGTCACCAGGGCACATGGGGTCCACTAAGGTCACATGGGGTCACCAAAGTCACATGAGGTCACCAAGGTTCACATGAGGGTCACTCCACCCATCCCCCTACCTGATGAACCCTCCCCGCTCCTGCACAATGATGCACCTACCCCTCCCAATGAAGGCACCAAAGGGCTTGAGGTTGCCAAGGTCACATGAGGTCAAAAAGATCACCACACCCCTCCCCGATGCCACCCTTCCCGAAAATATACCATCCCCCCTACCCCATCCCCCTTACCCCTTCTCCTCCCCGATGCACCTTACCACGACCCCTCACGACGAACCCAACCCCTCCCGAAGCACTCCACCACTTCCGACACCCTAACCTTCCCCCAGAACCCCACCATGTTCCCTCCTAAACACCACACCCTTCACTTCCCCTCATACCACCCTTTCCCCCACTGAGGTCACATGGGATCACCGCGGTCACATGGGGGCCCAAGGTAACAGGGGTCACCAAGGTAACAGGGGGTCACCAAGGTTACATCAGGTCTCAAGGGTCACGTGGGGTACCAGAGGTCACATGGGCGTCACCAAAGTCCATGAGGTCACCAAGGTCCCCATGAGGTCAATCACCCACCCATTCCCCTACTGATGACACCCGACACACTCCCTGCCGTGATTGGCAATGACCCCTCCCCATGAATGGCACCAAAGGTGACATGAGGTACCAAGGTCAACCTACCCTCCCCGATGCACCTCCCCAAATAATCTACGATGCACCTTCCCCAACTATCTACCACGGCACCCTCCGCAACGCCCTACCCTTCCTCTACACGATGCAGCCCCACCCTGACCCTCACCTACCACTCCCGACGCACTCCACCTCTCACGACGCATCACTCCCAACAACCCAAACCTTCCCCCAACACCCAAAACTTTCATCTAAAAACCCCACCCTTCACTGCCCCATCCCCAAAAACCCAACCCTTTCTCCTCCCCAACCACCCCAGCCTTCCTCCTCACTAACACCTCAGCCTTCCCCTCAATATGATTCCACAACAAGATGTATGCCATTGTCAGTTTTCATGTAGTGAAAGGAATTTGATATCGATGTTTATTGTTTAAGCGCTACAGCAATTATGCCTCTTTATTAGCTCATTTGATAACCTAAGCCGCATGTATCACAAAATTTGAAAAGGCAAAGAAGATGCGCACATTTGCATACCTAAGCCGCATGTATCACAAATTTTGAAAAGGCAAAGAAGATGCGCACCATAATGGGTTTGCATGCAGTGAAAATGTTGCATATCGAATGAACTGTTTCAAAAATATAGTGATTACGCATATTTTTGCATATTAATTAGCTCATTTGCATATGTAATTCGCCCGAAATACGCCCAACGTCTACTCAGGTGGAAAATTAATCCACTTCCTTCCAACAAGTTACATTATTATATGCCTTATGGAACTCCAGATAACTTGTACACAAGCTTTGTGGGAAAGGGTTTTAACATTTTGACTGACATGAGGTCAAAGGTCACATGAGGTCACCAAGGTCACAAGAGGTCACCAACATGTCATCCCACCTGGCCCCCTCCTTTGTACCAAGTTACATCATTGTAGCCCTTACGGAACTCTGCATGCAATATACTAGTACTAAAGGCTGAATCAGATATTTCCCGATGAGGGTGTACTCAATTTTCAAACAAATCGTGTTTTGCATATTCATAATGCTTGTCCATCTACTAATCACTTTCTGATTGTACATACAAAATCATTAAAATCTTCAGTAGCAATGTTTTGTTGTTTATTATTTATTAAAATCCCAAGATTAAAGAAGTAGCTTGCTCATTTTACGCCTATAAATTATAATCGGGGCGTACCCGATGCCACAAAAAGCAAAAATGACTACGGAACATCACTGACCATATACACAACTGAAGTAATTCCTATATAAACAGTGTAGCAAAACATGTGCGAGCAGGTGCGCCATGGCGGGAAAAAGTGGGGAATTCAAGTTGGGAAGCTCCTTCCCGGGAAATCTTGCATCCTCGTGGGAAATGAGGAGGGAGAAAGAAAAATTAAATGAGAGAGAGAAGAAAATAAAAGGATAATAAAATTGAAGTACGAGTCATTTTTTTCTCCAAAATTAAGGTGCGAAAATATAAATAAATGAATTTCCGAAATGTCGCGTTGGGTTCCAATTTCACTGATGATTAAAGGGAGTGTTTCCGTAGCCGTATACGGCTACCTAACCCCGGGGTTCCGTAGCCGTATACGGCTATATAACCAAAACTGGCTTTGTGGTTAGGTAGCCGTATACGGCTACGGAGCGTGTACACAGTGGATCGGTTATATAGCCGGACACAGTCATGCGTGACGAACGATCCATGTCATATATTTCATGTATGACCATGAGAATTTATGGAACCACCAAGCAATCGCCCCGCCAAGAAAGCAAAATCTGTGATATTATAACGCAGTGAATTAATATAAGGTGTGATCATTATAAAATGTGAAATTATGAATTGGGCTTTTTTTAGGAATTTGGATCACACGGAGTTTGCGGACTTCCCGGGACTTATAGCGGATCCCTAACTTATCCATTGGTACCAAAATAACACAATATATGCTTTATCAGGAAAATCTGTGGCAATTGCAACTCCCCTCCAGTGAAGGTATTATAAAAATTACTGTTTGGCGAGGGCTAAATTATTTTTTTTTTAATGTAGGCCTACCATTTTTAATAAAAATGTCTGTTGAAATATCAAATATTAGAAATATGAGTTGTGACTTAGTTTGTTGTATTCTAGTTAAAACATATCCTCCAAACGAGAACCATAATTATGTATTCCTGGAGCTCTTTTTGAGCAACGATTTATTCCTTTATTCTCTGCTTTATTAAAGAAATGCAATTATAACAATACGGTGCTTTTGATAAAGCACTTTATCTGAAGGTTACAAAGCACATAAAACACGACACTGGCCAGAACATTCTTTTCTCGCTCTCTTAGCCAAATTATGTAATATATAAATTGTCTATAAGAGCAAAAATATTAATAAAACCAGAGACGAATATAACTAAATATATTCAGATAAAACATAAAAAACAAATAAATTAAAAATAAAGAAATAAATAAGAAATAAAATAAGAATAAATATAATAAATTAAGAAGTGACAAATTAAAAAAATTAATGAATTAACAAATATGTAAATAAAGAAAATAAAAGTATCGTAAATAAAAAAAAATGCTTGTCTTCCGAGTTCCGACCGACCGACCCTGTTTTTTTTTGCAGAACGGAAAAAGATTAGCGACCTTAATTTTCACAAGTGCATAATTTTTTTTCTTTCAGAATTTTCACAATGTAAATTACTCGAAAACAGCATTTTCAAACAGTTTCATACCAATTTTTTTAACCAATTGAAGTTTTATAAATCTTATATTACAAACATTTTTCAAAAACGGTTCTTGCAACAGACCCCGACCATAGAGCAAATTTAGCTAAAATAAATGTTGACGATATAAAATTACATTTTGGGTAAAATGTCTTTAAAAGAAAAGGACTACTGGGAAATTTCTTGATGAAATTCTTTAGGTATGCAGTAAGTTGATCTGACGTAGACACACCTACACATCACCTGTGTTAAATCCACTCTAACTATATTCTGTAGTGTTTTTTTGTTCAGCTCTAAAGATATATTTCTTCTTCGAAGCCCGTTCAATTTGTGGTTTTTACACGCAGGAATAATCCGACATTTACCGAGATGTTTCTCAAATTCAAACTGCTTCAAAAATCAGGGTTAATATTCATTAACAGTATTTTCAGATAAAATAACGTCTAATGATCGGTTACCATCATGCACGCATCAAGCTGCCATCGATTCACTCCATTGACACTCTGATTGATATGCAAATTAGAAAGCATAGCAGTAGGTCTAACAACACCGCACAGTGGTTTCAGCGATATCATGTACTTCAAAGCAATACTTTGTTATTCTACAAATACAGTGCAAGTCAAATTCTTTGAAACGAAAGAGTAGGTAAAATTCTTTCAAACAATTTCATTCGAATATGCACATTGTTTTTTCGTAAGAGGAAAAACTTGCATATTTTGAAGTCGAATTGCTCAAGACCAAAACAAAAACAACTTTGACAACCTCGTTCCCCGGCTTGCGCCCTCTTGAAATATTGTTGTATTAGTACGCTGTCCTTAAGGATGGTGCGTACGGCTACCGAAACACTCCCGGGCTAATTTACCGTATACGGCTACCGAACCCTGGGGTTAGGTAGCCGTATACGGCTACCGAAACACTTTGATGATTAAAAAACGGTCTGGGAAATTCCCCAAGCCAGTCTAAGCTTTCAACTATACTGATCTTTCATGACTTTTCAGCTTATGACCACAGGTAATCACGTCACCCAAGTGTAATTTCTGATCACAAATTTGCAATACCGGTGAAATATTCTAAACTGAGTTCTAAAACATTTGTTTTGTGTCAAATATCACCGCGTGGGCCATGACGTCGGGGTTCGCCGTCGGCCATTTTTTTGTACAGCTTTTTCAAGCTAAAATAACGTATTTTAGCAATAAAACACATGATTTATTTCGATTTCAAATCTCTGTTAGTCATTTCTAAAATGATTTTTTAAAAATAATTCTGACTTAATTACCATTGTTTATTTTTGTTTACTTGCAATTAACATATGAATGGCAGCTATGTTCACGTTGTTGTTTGGTTTGATCCATTTAATACATGGGGGCAAGGTAATTGCTTTATTGTCACGTTGCATTGTCCGCTCCCGGCCATATGAACTGATGTAATTTGTATGTTAAATAATATTTGAAAAGAGATGTACTTCAAAAATACACAGAAAATATGAATAATGGATTTCTGTCGATTGTGGTTTTTATTCACGGAATTGAAGGGGATCATAAGGGGTTCTGAGTCTGAGAGAGAACTGTACGGTAACCCGGCATGCGCATCAACTTTGTCACAAAAATTTTAGACTGCGAAATAATATGGGCGGGCCAAGATCGTTGACCTGGGAGGCTGGACTGGGGAAGCAATATCGATCGAACATCACCTTGAGCTTTGTGGAAATGGTTCAAAGGGGACATTCCCAGCTGGTCTGTCGATGTTGTGTAAGATTGATATCTTTAATTTTTGTTGTTCCTTTATTCATGAAACGGTAAAAGTAAAACTTGTAAAGGAATATGGCAGGGCCGTTGCCAGGGGGGGTGCGATGCACCCCCCCAAAAATGACAAAGGTCCGCTTTATGATGTTGAAGGTCTGCTTTGTCATGTTGAAGGTCCGCTTTGTCATATTGAAGGTCCGCTTTGTAATTTTGAAGTTTGGCGCTTGGCTAATAAGCATGGTTATGCATGGTTGGTGTTATTATACTGTATTGTCAATGCTGCGACAGTGGCGTAACCAGAGGGGGGGGGCAGCTGCCCCCCTGTGGGGAATCTTGCCCCCCCTGAAAAATTAGTGATTTACATAGGCCATACATTATACTAACAAATTTTAATATAATTGGAGATGACGGTGAAAAAATTTTGGGTCAACCGGCGAGCGCAGCAAGCCGAAAAAAATTGGTTTGTTGGTACGCAAAAGGTCCACTTCTGGCAAATCCGCACCCCCACATAAATTCCTGGCTACGGGCCTGGAATATGGTCTAGTAATTACTTTTTTCTGATTAATATACTGACTGTTTGGGAGTAAAGTCAGTAAACCATAAACCATTAGCTGATATTTGGACTTGCCCGAACAACAATATCCTGTAAGTGCAAAAAAAGTCCGAAAGAAAATGAAGCACAAAGGCTTCAAACTTACGTAAACCTGCTTATATTTGTTCAAATTGATCCCGGAAAAATTTAGTGTGGTGTAAAATGTCAGCTTTTTGATAGGTAGGCTAATCGCACTTGCTGAGATTTCACGATTGCTCGCTTAACACAAGTCATATTAAGTTTTAATCTCGCACAAATAACAATGAATATGTACTTATTTAGATTAAATACCGATGGAATTAATTTGTCTATCAATAAAAATTATGTTGGGATTTCTTTTTCAACAACTGTTCAAAATGCTTGGCACTTACGCTGTGTGTGTATCATAGCCAACACAGGACACGAGGCTGCGTGTCAATGGTCACGTGATCCTCAAGGGAAATCCTGGGAAATCCCAATGAGTGTAAACATGATATAGACTCCCTGGTGTAAACAGTGATGAGTTCATGAATATTTAATTAGCACTATCTCTATCCCTAACGTTTTATCGTGGGAATCTTTACATGGATCAAAACTTTGGATATTTTGAGGGCTTCTAATCATGAAATTATGTCATAAAAGTGACTATATATATACTGATATAAATAATATACACAACACAAGCACTTTTGGCTCGACAGAGGCAGACTTTTATTAGGAACACAGTGAGTAATGGTGCAGGCAGAGAATCTGAGCCAAGGCCGGGGTTGTAGGTAGATCTTTAGAGACGCATCATACAGGCACATTCATAACACAACAACATCACTCGGGTGCAAGGACACAATAGCCCGCAAATCCAACCACGCTCCCACGTAACTCAGGTACTGATATCGAATAACAAACAAACCGCCCTCCTCGAATCTTCCATAATGACGAAGTATCAGGACACACAAATGCGGTGAATTTATACCTTAAATCGATTCCCGCACAAAAACACCTTCCAACATGAAACATTTACAAACACACCAAAATTTCAAAATCCCTTTCTATGAGTTTCATCCATAAGATCACGGCTTGCACAACTGGTAATTTTCAAGCAAATCAAGCAAGCCATAAAAAACTAGTAAGGCGTTAAGCAACGGCAAAAGCGCAAATACTTCCAAACGCGATGCAAAAAGGCTCTATTAATACATAATAGGCCCAAAAATTACAGTTACCATATTCCTTTTTTGTAGTTTTATAATTTCTTGGATCAACCCTATAAGTGTACCCATTTTCCCTTAACCATGGAAATTATGGTTGAGTCAAAGAAATAAAACTACCAAGAAGTATATGGTAACTGTGTAATTTTTTAACAGCTATTTGGCTTTTCTCCTTTCTTTTTTTTTTAGCTGTATGGGGTTATTCTGAACAAAATTAACATTTCACATGTTTTTCTTTGGACATTCTGATTTGATTATATGCAATTAGGTATTTTCTACGTGTTGCATTTATAAAAAATACTAAAATTCTAAGATTGGATAAAAGAACCAAAACAATCAATTTCAACATAAAAAAAAGACTGCTGCCTTGTCTTACCGTTTTTTGGTTTTCTCTCTCTCACATTCGGTAAGAAAGCCCAATTTTAAATTATATTGATACTGAGATTTGAATTACAATAAACGCTCAACAAATAACGGATCGGATCGGATATCTGCCGATATTAAAAATTTAATATCGGTTTATCGGATCGGAAGACAACGTCATTTCGTTGACCCCTAAATTACTATATTACTATCTATTACTATAATTCAAGGTTACATTTCTGTACACTAAATATATACATTCCGAAACATTTTCAAATTAACAAATTAAACAAGTTCCCTTATCAGGTTTCGCCAGTTTCTTCCACAGGCGGAAAAAAAATTGTGTTTTTTTTCCTTCCGCGTTTTATTCCAAACTTGGAAGAAACGGTTTTCTTTTCTCTTTTTCCAGTTTCTTTCTTCACTAAAATGGAAGAAACTAAAATCCTTTACAAATTTTCTTTTTAAAAAAAAAAAAAAAAAAAAAAACACTTTTTGTTGTTTTTCCTCTTCTCCCCGGCCTGCCCTCCTCGTGCCCCCTACTATCCCCCCTCCCCCCTTCAGTGGCCCCACCCCCCCTCCCTCCCCCCAGGCAAGGGCAGAAGGAAACCGCACAGGGAGGCACAAGGCCGAAAGAAAACCAGAAGCATCAAGGAGGCAGTGCCTATTAAAAGCTTATTTTAAGCGAATTTTTGCTCAAACATCCAAATCAAATCAAACAGGGAAATTAGGAAATAGGCCTTTCGCCACTCATATCTAAAATTTTGGACCCCATTTGGAAAACTTTGGGTCCCTGGGTATGAGGCTATCAGTGATCAGTTTTAATTGGACCTCTAAGAAGCTGACGCAGTTTTCTTCTTGGATGAAATTCACTATAATGTTTGTAATTGTTTGAAATTGTTTTGAATGAAGGTGTGAAAGAAGGGTGTTTATAAAACAAAGACCTAAGACCCATAAAAAAAAGACCCAAGCCTATACAACAAAGACCTAAGACCTATAAAACTACGACCTAAGACTATAAGCCCTAAGACCTATAAAACAAAGACCTAAGACCTATAACTAAAGACCTATAAAACAAAGACCTAAGACCATATAAACTATACCTAAGACCTATAAGACCTAAGACCTATAAAAGTAAGACCCATAAACAGATTTAGATGAATTAAAAGCCAAGACATTAACACTGTGATTTCAATGTACCATGTTTTTTAGTTTGCTATATAGTGTGTGTGGTGTGGCGTGCGGTGTTTAACTTACAAGGGAGACATTCTGAGTGTATTTTAAAAGTATAAAGAGACATTCGGAGATTTTAACTTGTGGGATTATTTTTCACTAGAGTCCTACGTTATGAATTGTCCTCATAACGGAATAACTGTAACTAGTACTGAGGTTTCTTCGTAAAAAGAGTAGAAAGAGGATTTTTCTAGTTTAGTAACTTATATAGGCCTGCGGCGCCACCTCTAACAAAACTGGTACATTCAATTTTAATGTCTTTGTCTTTACAATCTAAATCTGTTTTAGGGGTCTTAGTTTTATAGGTCTAGGTCTTGTTTTAGAGGTCTAGTCTTTGTTTTATAGGGTCTAGTTTTTTATAGGTCTGAGTTTTAGGTCTTTAGTCTTTGTTTTTATGGTCCTTAGGTCTTTGTTTTAATAGTCTTAGGTCTTGTTTTATAGGTCTTAGGTCTTTGTTTGTATAGGTCTAGGTCTTTGTTTTATAGGTCTTAAGTCTTTGTTTTATAGGTCTAGGTCCCTTTGTTTTGTATAGGTCATTAGGTCTTTGTTTTATAAGGTCTTAGGTCTTTGTTTTATAGGTATTAGGTCTTTGTTTTATACACCACCTTGAAAAGAATACGACTGTTTTTTTTTGTTTTTTTTGCTTTTGCTCTATACTATTCCCATTTTTGTTTTATTATACATAAGCACAACCACAATTTTAGCGTTGGACCGCTAGTGTCATCTGCTATCGCGGTTTGTGAAACGGGGCCAAGGTGACATTAGTTCACCGTGGTGAAATGAGGTCACTGATCTCATTGCGGGACATGAGGTCGCTGAGTGAAGAGGGGTCAAATGGGGTCATCGATGGGTCACAGGGGGCACCAAGGTCACAACGGGGTCACGAAGGTTCACCAAAGGCACACAGGCGTCACCAAGGTCAATGGGTCACCAAGGTCACATTGAGGTCCCCCACCCTTCCTACTTACCTGTATGCACCCTCTCCGCTCCTCCCTGATGCACCCGACCCCCTCCACAATGAGTGGCACCAAAGGTGACATGAGGTCACCCATGGTCACCTGAGGTCACAAAGATCACTGAGGTCAGCTCAACCTGAACCCTCCTCAAGTGCACCCTCCCCAACTATCTACCTGCCCCTCCCATATGCACCTTATCCTACCCCCTCCCCGATATACACCCACTGGGACCCGCCCGAGCACCCCGACCCCTCAATCGACGCACCCCTGACCCCTCACGACGCACTCCACCACCTACCAACAAACCGGCGCCCAACACCACACCCGTGGGCCCTCCGAAAACAAACCGCAGAACACACCACCCGGCACCTCCCCTCACCAAACCCCACCCTTCCCGTACCCAATACCTCACCCTTTCCCCTCCCCAACACCCCATCCTTCCACCTCTCCCCTCCATATGATTAACACACAAAGAGGTATGGCATAGTAGTTTTTCATGTAGCAAAGCGATACATCAATTATGCATATAATAGCTCCTTGCATACCTTAAGCCGCATGTATCACAATTTCAAAAGGCAAAGAAGAGGCGCACAATAATGGGTTAGATATGCCAGTGAAAATTTTGCATTATCGTATGAACCGTCCTCTTTTAAAAAACAGTGATACGCGATTTTGCATATTAATTAGTCATGTGCATATGTAATTTTGCCCGAAATATGCCCAACATTCTAATCAGGTGGAAAACTCTTCACTCCGCTTCCTTCCACCAATGTACATCATTATACGCCTTTGAAACTCCAGATAACTTACACATTTGCGGGGAAAGGGTTAACATTTGACTGTATATGAGGTCAAAGGTCACAAGATCACACCCCGTGGCTTGCAACCGACACGCGGCTTTATGAATGGACCCAGGGCTGGGATTTACCCTAATATAAATGGTCAGTGTTTGTGCTATTACTTTCATAATTACAAGATTATTTCTGCACATCATTTCAAGGCCAAGATTCTTGTTAATAAATGATTTGGTCCGAAAAGCTTGGAATCGTAATATAGCAACCACTTCGGACTGAGAAAAAAACACGACCGGGGTAAGACCACACCGCAAGATTTAACGTGGATGACCCACGGTGTATATCTGTTGTGCAGAGCAAACGGGCGTAGTCGGGGCGTAGTTCACGCTGGGCAGAGGGTACACGCGTAAGCTGCCGAGAGCACAATGTGTCGCGTTTTTGAGAGGTGAGGATAGAAAAATCTATTTCGCTTTGTTAATAAAGCTCTAAATGTAAACGAGAACATCAAGGATGCTGTGGCTTACTCCAGAGGTGTGGCGTTGAGTTGTGCAATGAGGTGAAACAAACCAATTAAGTGACAATTCCCATATCCTAACGTCCCTTAACTGCATTTTTTCCACTTTTCAAAAATCACGGAGCGGACCCGTTTTGTTTTTTTGGGGAAATTGCCCCTAGATCGAACAAGAAAAATAACGCTACCACCTTTTTTGCGGTGATCGTCAGGTATGTAGTCTTTTTCCGAAAAGGATGTTTGGGATATAGGCCTATAGCCAGTGAAATTTGTTCATTGTTAAGGCCAAACAAAAAAATCAAGTTTATTCCCAGTAGTAGTCCAAAAACCTAAATGTAAAATGCATTTAAAAAAAAAAAAAAAAAAAACGTAGTTCACGCTGGGCAGAGGGTACACGCGTAAGCTGCCGAGAGCACAATGTGTCGCGTTTTTGAGAGGTGAGGATAGAAAAATCTATTTCGCTTTGTTAATAAAGCTCTAAATGTAAAAAAATACCTTGCGGATGTATGTACAACAATATCCTGCTGTGCAAAAAGAGTCCGAAAGAAAATGACACTCAAAGGCTTCAAACTTACGTAAATCTGCTTATATTTGTTCAAATTGATCCCGGAAAATTTTACAGTGTGGCGTAAAATGTCAACTTTTTGATAGGTAGGCTAATCGCACTTGCTGAGATTAATTCACGATTGTTCGCTTAACACAAGTCATATAAAGTTTTAATCTCGCACAAATAACAATGAATATGTACTTATTTAGATTAAATACCGATGGAATTAATTTGTCTCTCAATAAAAAACTTATGTTGGGGTTCAAAATGCTTGGCACTTACGCTGTGTGTGAGGGCATAGCCATGCACGGAACACGAGGCTGCTTGTCAACGGTCACGTGATCCCCGAGGGAAATCCTGGGCACGGGAAATCCCAATGAGTGCGGGGAGGGGGGGGGTAGGACACGATCTGCTCGATTTGGGCATTGGTGATTTCCAAACGGTAATTTGGGGAACTGCTACATGCATTTACTATGGCAGTCTCGGTCCCAGTGACATCGCAAAATCATCTCTTAATTAAACCTATGTTAAAAAGATCTTAGTAATATCATGATAATTTAGGAAAAAAATATTGACTTCAAAATCCGTCGGGGTTAGTGGATTAACCCCACTGCAAAATAGTGTAATTTCAAATAACGGTCATTTAGATTTAAATATTCGTGACTAGGCCTAGTCTTTAGTCAAGTCTGTGTGTAACCGTTCGATATGCGTAAGAGCGCCCTCCTACCGTTAAGTCTTTGAAACAGACTAGCACCGTGCACCCGGAAGTTGATGCCATTTTGAATTCGCTGTTGCTGTTATGTTCTGATATTGGCACGTCCTACCCCCCATGAATGAGTGTAAACAGCGGTGAGCTCATGAATATTTAATTAGTATTATCTCTATGCCTGGCGTTTTAATATCGTGGGAATCTTATGACATGGATCAAACTTAATATTTTGAGGGCTTCTAATCATGACATTATGTCATAAAAGTGACTATATATACTGATATAAATAATATACACAACACAAGCATTTTCGGCTCGACAGAGGCAGACTTTTATTAGTAACACGGTGAGTAAGTTGCATTGTGTAGGCCAAGGCCGGGGTTGTAAGTAGATCTTTACATACGCATCACACACACACACTGGCACCTTCATAACACAACAACACATCACTCGGGCACAAGGACACAATTATAGCCCGCAAATCCAACCACGCTCCCACGCAACTCAGGTACAATATCGATAACAAACAGCGCCCTCGCGAATCTTCATAATGACGAAGAACCGGACACACATGCGAATTTTATACACTGAAAATCAGATTCTCGCAACAAAACACCTCAAAAAAGACATTTAGACACAACCAAAAAAAAATCCGTAACATAAATTTCTGCCATATTATCATAGCTTGCACAAATCCAATTTTCAGAGCAATTCAACAAGTCATAACAAACTAGTAGGGCATTAAGCAACGGCGAAAACGGTAGATTCTTCTACATGATAGCATAGGACTATTATATTAATAGTCCAAAAATACATCGCGGTCCCCGGACCGCGAGTGTCGTCTGCCGTCGCGGTTTGTGAATGGGGCCAGAGGTCACATGAGGTCACCAAGGTCACATGAGGTCACCAACATGTCACCCCACCCCACCCACTCCTTTCCACCAAGTTACATCATCATAGCCCTTATGGAACTCATACAGCATGCATTATATTAAGGGTTTACATTTTGACCGGCCAAAAGTCACCTGAGGTCACCAAGGTCACATGAGGTCATCAACATGTCACCCCACCCCACCCCCTCCTTTCCACCAAGATACATCACCTTAGCCCTTACGGAACTCATACGGCATGCAATATATTAAGGGTTAACATTTTGACCACAGACACACACAAACACACAGACATACACACAGACATACGCCAGAGTAATCCCTATGTGCCTTCTGCAATTCTTGCAGACGACACAAAAATTACTGGAAGAAACTGATTAGACACTTTTCACACCAGCAAGGCCAAGTAGAGACTCCTCTTAAAGACTTGAACATCATCAATTTCTTTAAACAAATGTTATAGTCTCCCTAATCCAGGTTCTCCCCACTAAACACACTACAACAAAAGAACAAAAATGGTTGCTACTTTTATGATTTGTGTTTTAAAATTAACATATTGGACATACAGATTTTAACAGCTTTTTCATTGTTTGCATCTACAATTCAACTGTGCAATGAGAGTATAAATGTGCACATGGAAAGACTTGGAAAATGGGTTACAATTATCATCTGTATAATTTGTTATCAAGACAAAACAAAATTGTGAACAAATTATATATACTTGCAAGGTATACTAACATGCTATAAACTTGTAAATTAATTTTGAAAAAAAAAACGGATTGTTTGTAAAGTAACCTTGATGATTTAAGTGCAAAGCAGATGAATACGGTGTAATTTAGTTTGTTGTTCATAATACATTACTTTATTTCTTCCAGTTTCTTCCAATTTCTTCCAGTTTCTTCTGGAAGAAACCCCTTTTTTCCAGTTTCTTCCATTCTTCCGGAAGAAATAGGTTTCTTCCGGAAGTTTCCGAACCCTGCCTTTAATAAAGTCAAAGTATAAATTAAAATGTTGTAACATAATCGTTCATCCAGAGAAGCTTTCTTCTGATTCGTTGAGGTCTATTTAGTACGGCAGGCGACGGTAAATTTCTGTCGGAATTCGTTGAATTAGCACCGCGAGACAGTTGTAAGTTAGGTCCACTTATCTGCGAATGTTCAATGTTGTACTGAGACTGATCAAGTTCTTGTATGGACACCGGACACAATGGACACAGCAATTTTGTTGAAAATTGAAGGAAATGTGGATAATGGTGACAGAAATTCCAAGGCCAGAAAAAGTTTTGACTCTGAAGAAATGTGAAAAATGCGAAATGCGCTTTTTTTTTTTAAAATTTATTTAGAAAAATGCTAATGCGAAATGTGGGATTTTGAAATTTTTTTATGGCATTTTTGATCCACTTTGTTCACTTTTTTCTGAAATTTAAAAAAAAATCTTCAAGTAAGCAAAAAGCTAAAAAAAATAATGCACTAAAACACCAATTTTAAACAAAATGTGCATGGTCTTCTGAGACACACTTTTTTTTTGGTCCAATATCCATTTTTTTTTCAAAATTTCAATCTTTAAGATATTTCAAATGCTATGGTTTCAATTTTCCATAGTTTTTGTACAGGGACTTCTTTTGGCACTGTGCCAAATATACAAGTAAAATTATTTGAATAGTTATTGAACTTGTACTTTTATAAATTAACAATTGTTTGATCAGAATTTGATTTGATAGTTATGATTAAATTTGATCAAAGAAATTGTGCAAATCATTTGTTTGTTGGAAATTTATTGGTTCTGATTTTCTTTATTTCAGGTAAGAGGAATCCCGTCATGGATCCCTCTTAGGAAACCTCCTTTACCCTTTATCGTCGTCAAGATTAGCTTTTGGCATGCTTTGCGATACCTTGAAACACATCAAACATTTTGCATTTTCGACTTCAAATTTGGATTCTACACAAAATTTTAACCTAGGAAACATGTTTTGTTTCATTGTTATAGCACCTTCACATTTTTACACTTTTGGCAGTAAAACCTAGGTCGAATATGAAACCATGTCTTAAAGGGCTTGTACTTTCCGTTACTTTGTCACTTTTATGGCACATTAACCAAAACAAATAAATTCCTCATCGGTTCACAAACAGCGGCTCAGAAGATCTTCCCAAGTACCTTTTCGCCTACAAATTCATTTTTCTGTGCCACTGGGAACCTCTCATAGCAATAACACGTAATCATAGTTTCGCACAACAAACGTTCCTTGTACATTATCGAGAGCTGCGCTTAAGTCTAGTGGGTTCAATTTCTAATGTATAGTATATGAACGATCAAGAAATGATTCCCGATTGCTATGTGCTTCTTTGTGTAAACAGTATTTTAAATATTTCTTCATCTTCAGAATTTCTTGAAACCAGCCAGAAAGCTAGTATAAACTGTAGCGCATTTAGAGCGTACGATTGAGCGAACAGGAGTTGAGTGTAGGTCCCTAGCGTCCGCCAGCGGCATGATTAAAACAACGGTGTGTAATATGAGACTATTTTTTAAGTTTATGTACCGTTCGTGACCGTGTACTCTCTGGCGTAGGCTTGTTTGATAACTGACGATGTTACCTCCCGGCAACAAGAAAGAAATGGAGTAATTAACACGCATTTGCCAGTCGATTATTGGGAGGGGCTTCCGAGCTGCTGTTGGTTACATAAAAGCAAAATCTATGTACACTGTAAGAAGCAAAAATTGAACATTCATCATGGGGATTATGATAATGTTATGAAATATTCACTCTTCATCTCATTCTCAGAATTGCATCACTCGTGGATTAAAATTGCAATCAACATTCCGTGGCTTGTGGCAGGATCCTTCCCACACCCACACATGCACGCACAAATAAATGCACGGGAATGCAATGTCTGTCGGGAGTGTGTTGGCATCGTACGATTGCACTAAAATTTGTTCGAAAACAGTATGTTTCTTAACTCCGTTTTGGAAATCTCCTTTTTCCAATGTCGATAATTCAAAGGCATTTCATCTTGGTGCACAAGATGACCCCCCAAACTAATATACACATATTCTATTCAGAGAATCTGGTGACGTCACACACCAAGTTCACCGGCGATTCCCATCATTGCTCGTCCCTCTTTTCCCGCAACCCCTTAGGCTCACCTTCGGGCGACAACCAGTGGGGCTAGGCGGGAGGAAGGGATCGACATGGAAAAAGGAGATTTCCAAATCACGGGAGTTAAGAAACATACTGTTTTTGAACAAACTCCCTCATATTTGAAATACCTTGGGTTTCCAATGTCGAAATGTCAAATGGCATTGATGACATTGAAAAACCCCGTTTTCCAGATTAGCACCGGACCAGTGGCCGGAGTTAGTTGTCGCTCGGAAAAGAGAGACTACCACGATTCGAATAGAAACCCAGGTAGAATGAACCCGAAGGCTACCCTCAAAAGGGCGCTGCGGGTAAGCAATGCCTTCACACCCAGTCCACCAAAAAAGTGAATTTTCCGAAGGTTAAAGCCCGGAAGTAAACTTACCCTTGAAATAATCATTGCTCACGCTGTTCGAGGAAGGCGGGAGTGAAACCGCCAGGCCTCGGGACTCATATCCTTCATGTAAGTTGTGATGAAGGAGTTGCTTGAGTGCAGCCAACGGTATATTATGATCTGTCTAGGCGGAGGCCGTGGTGAAATGCAGCAGGCACTGCCACAGCTATGGTGGAATGAGCCGTGGCACGTTCGCCGACGTTTTTCAACGCATTGGCCTGATTGATAACCTCGAAGATCCATCGTGCCAGGTTTCTTTGGAAGCAGCGTTTTGTTATGCATAGGTCCTGTAAGCACAAATAGCTGCTCTACCTTGTACAGGAGAGGTAATATTTGAGTGCTCTTACCGGACACCAAGTGTGGTGGAGCCCTGAAGCTGGGGGTTCATTTTGTTCTGGAGAAAGAGGAAAACCTGGGCGAAATGGAGAGTGGCACGAAACATATCCACAACTATAAATTCCCCACCGACAATGCGTGCAATTCGGAGGCGCGACCCCCTGACGCCATTGCCAGGTAGGAAAATAGTTTAGACATAATGGCAGCCCAGACTGGTGAAGCCATTGGCTAGTACGGCACACCAGTCAAAAATCCGTAGGGCAGTTGGCAAATCCCACCCAGCGAACTGGCCTCGCAAGGCGGCCCATGGTGTAAAACATGCCAAGCAAGTTCAAGGGAGTAATCCACCTTTCAGAACCGCCCAGGGGAGTTCCTCGGTGATTGAACCACCGACCTGTAATTCTTGATTGTGTTAGTGTCTAGGCCATACTGAATAATGAATTTCAGGAAGCCTGCGAGCTGGTTGTACCGATACCACAGTGTGTGTCGGATGATGAGGGGACTTGCAAGAGATTAGACTTCACTGCCTTCAATTACAGGACATGATGTGAAGAGAATGATCAGCGGCTGACTGCGGACTGCAACAATTATCGTCCCGAATGTGACTACCCCAGCCCAGACCACGGACGATCTGTGGTCAGGATCGGGCTGGGCTGGGATGGAGGGAAATCCAGATACAGGAGGAGATTGCTGGGCAACCTCCACCAGAATAGAGCGTCCCTCACGATCGCAGTCATCGGAACCAGTGGTCTACACTTTCCGTGGATGGGCAACATGGTGCGCCAGAAGGTGCAGCTGGATTGGGTGTATACGATGCCAACAGTTAGGCATGATGTCCCAAGGATGGCCATGAGTCCCAGGGAACCCGGAGCCAAACCAAAGCACGAGCTTGGCTGGCCTGGAAAGGAGCGTATAGCAGCATTGAATTCACATGGGCTACTGCCCCTGTTGGGAATACACGACCATTGAGCAGATCCCAGTGTGCTCCCACGAAAACTGTGAAATGGCTCGCGCTCAAAGAGAGATTTCGATAGGTTCAAGATGAACCCCAACTTCGTGACCTCCTGCACCACCCACGTGGTCGTTGAGCGAGGCACGTGGTCAACCTCTCGTGAAAGGACTGAGCAGAGTCATTGGCCTGAGACCGAGGTCTCGTCGCAGCACCAAACGAATGGGTCGCGGCTTGGGCAAGACCGTATGCCAGACGCACCGAGAGATCAAGGCCATAAAGAACCTCCGAACGTAATCTTGTACCACTTGGCGAGGACGGAGCTCAGAAAAAACCAATCTGCCTTGGAATCCGATAGCAAAGCAGAGAAAAGTGCGTCACCAGCTCATCCATGGGGATGATGATGGATCAACTATATGGATTTCTCTGTGCTGGAATATGGGATGCAGAGGTCTAGCAGTCCAAGGTAATGCATACTATCAGTGACTCGGCGCTCTAATGAGAAATTTACGTTTTAATTAGGGTCGTTTGTACCATAACCAATGGCCAATTGATTGGAGTGTGTGCAGAGATAGCCAAAAAAAGTTTGTACCCCAGACCTCTAAATACGTGAAACTTGATCTTGTATCTTGAGTTCAAACACATAGTGGTGTGGTCCCCTAGTGTAGCCTGTGAAGCTATTTAGTGGGGGGGGGGGGGGGGTCAGCAGGAAAATATGAAGTGTTCGACAGACAAGAGGTAAGTCAATAGAGCTGTAAAATATGTGTAACTTGGCTGGCGGAATCCATTCAGATTGTAAATTTAGTGAGCTGTGAGTAGCTAGTCTACGGCTAAGGTGCAAAATTCAGCAGTCTGGATTGTGCCCGTTGTTGTACTACCTAGCCAAAGCAAATAGCCACATTCAATGATAAAGCAATACACTATTTTGCGACCTGAGTGTACACAGGTTGATGGCTGCTCTTTTTTTTCAAAAAAGTGAAAGTATTTGTGAGTCATGTTATCGCTGTAGCCTGCCTTTTTGGCTTGACATACCCATGTACACAGTGGCCTGAGGTAGCACCCCACTCTAGTAGCCCCTACTGAGTAAGCCCACCCCTTAACTTCCCAAGGGCCAGGCGTTATGATGAGCAAAAAGTAAGTTCAGTTTATTTCTGATTACATAGGCCTATGTGTTTAAGTTAAACCAAAGTTAAATCTGGTTTTTGTCCCTGTCAACGGGGGTGGCCGGATACACCTCACACTCAGCAATTACTGCTGTGTGTGAGCTTTATTGGAGCAAAAGATCATTGACCGGAGGCCTTTACTGACGCCAATCACAGTTTTCTGGCAGTGGGCCTAGGCGTTGGGCAACTATGCCACCTACAAGGCAGATTTGACGGATGGCCGCCAAGTATACAGAGCTGACACCCTTGTAGGTAGAAGATCTTTCTTTTTCCATTCTACCAGGGTAACCAGGCTACCCTCCTCATCAGCATTTCCTTAGAAAATCGACAGGGGGTGACGGTTTAGCCGCGACAATTGGCCATGGGACAGGTAGTACTGGTTACCAGGGCGATCCAGAGCAGGCCCTAAAGGAAACTGACCTGACCCAGCTACAAGGCCTAATGAAGCATGGAAGGGAATGCATATAGGCTAAGAAATGAGGGTTGCATGTAAACTCCATAAACAAGGTTGGTTCCAATTTCAAATGAGGTTCCAAAAAATTTTATATTTTCAGCCCTCTTAAAGGTGTTATTTTGTGATTTCAGGCACTTCTGTTTTATTCATTGACACTTAGATATCCTTAAGAAAAGCTTATTCCCAAAATGTGAGCTGATCCCGCATCTTGCGGTTGTGTGTGTACGAGAGCAATTGCTCGTTCCCACGGTCCATAGGTACTGTGCTGTATGTAAAATAACAAATGCAAATTTCTTTGCAGATGCGACCGAATTTGCCCATAAGATTGGGCACACGTGTGATTACTAAGGCTAACGGTTCAAATGATTAAAAAATCTCAACGTCTTTTAGGTAAGTCAGGGGACAGCTGTGGATCACGAAATGCACCTTTAAAACTTAACCTCACCTGATCATTAGCTTGGTATGTGACCTCTGACCTCATCGAAAAGTGGGGGATGCCATGTTGCACTCGACCCAAGTTTGGTTTAATCCATCAAAGTAATGTGGATAGTACAGGCAAATGAAACTCTTTAACAAACAACCGACAAAAACAACAGATATCAAAGCAGACAACAACAAATAGTGGACAAAGTGATCCCTATGTCTTCCTGCTTAAGGCAGGTGACACAACAACAAAAGTGGACAACGTGATCCCTATGTGTCTTCCTGCCTTAGGGAAGGCGACCACAAACAAAATAAGTGGACCAAAGTGATCCCTATGTGTATTCCTGCCTGAAAGGTGCAAGAGAGATTTTGAGGTACCCAAATATGGGTAGCCTCAATTTGCGTACCCACTGCAGGCTGCACCCAGTGGATTCAGCAGCCTTGACGGGAAAAAAAGTGCATTGTGAGTGGACATGTACTTTATTCCGTCAAATGTGTGTGAATTCAACTGGGTGCAGACGGCAGTGGGTGCGCAAATTGTGGCTACCCCCCAAATATTGTGTCAATAGTTAATTTCATCATAGATTAGACACCCAATAGAGTTTTCACCTTGTATTTGGCTACAGAAATGCCTTAAGAGAGAGAAAAAAGGTGATTTTGATTTGCTTATATATTTCAATGTAAAACATAGGCTGAATTTTGTATTTGCTCCTATACGAAATTAGAAATCTCACAATTTTTGTACCAAAGAAAAATTTTTGAGCTTAATCCTTTCTGATATTTTTTGATGGAAAGCTTTACATCAGGGCAAAAATCAGTACTTTCAATTTTTTAGGGACACCTGATATGTGAAATCTCTCATTGCAACTTTAAAGCAATATTAGCACATTTTTTTGAAGAGCGCCCCCAATTTTTCAAAAAATTTGAGATTTTTACACGGTTGCATTGGTAACTGGCTAGCAAACTATACCTGTGAATGGTTAAGCTCTACAATGTCTATGTGTCGCAAACGAAGGAATTTTGTAACTAGAATAATTAATATCGGGATCCCGATAATATTTCAACGGCTGCTGGAAACGGCCTTCCAATATGAAATAGCCAGGAAATAGCACCATGTACGTATATCTACGCTCATCTATTAGTTGTTTTATTGGTTCAGGCAAGTCAAGTTAGAGGTCATTTTCTTGAGGTGGCACTATTTCATCATGGACGGACATAAACTTAGCATTTCCAGCTCTGTCGTTAAGTACAATCTAGGATCCCAATTCTAATTACAAAAATCGCTTATTTTATGATAAATATGCATTTTTGAGGATTCTCGTTCGCAGGTGTAGTTTTCTAGACAATTACCAACATAGCTGTGCAAAAATATCAAATTTTGAAAATTGGGGGCGCTCTTCAAACAATGTGCTAATATTGCTTTAAGGCAGGCGACACAAAAATGAATTATTCTCATGAATGATCAAACCATTTCAAGATAGGTTGAAATAGACATGAAGTGCATTGATTTAAAAATCTGAGGGTTCTGTAGGTGTGCTAAAATCTATTATAATGCTCATTTTTTTTAAATAGTCCCTTTTGAAAAGCGATGAAATTTTAAACGAGAGCATCAATGATGCATAGGACCCACGTGTATGGTGGAACTGGAATGATCTCTGGAGATGCAATGCATGAGACACCTAAGACAAGTTATTGGTTGGCTGACAGTTTTTGAACAAATAAGATATTCAAGGTGGACATAAAATATGCTTTGGCAAAATAGAAAATGTAGTGTAGTACAAAGTATTTGAGGTCAACATGAACCCGAGGGTGCTCTTCTTCAAATGGTGCAAAAAATACATTCCTGTCATAATTTTTTTGAAAATTACATAATGCCTCTTTAATCCAATTATAATCTTAACCATTTTCAGAAAATCATATAATGCCCTTTAACTGGGAATGGTCCTTTAATTGGTAAATGGAGGAATAGCCTTTTAATAATTAGTAAATTGAGGAATGCCCCTTTCATTGGTAAATGAAGGAATGGCACTTTAATTTTAAATAAATTTGCATTACCCTTTCCAAGGTAAATGATGGAATGGGCCTTTGGCAAATGGAGGAATAGCCCTTTAATTGGTAACTGAAAAATGGCCTGAATGGCCCTTTAATTGGTAAATTGATTAATGGCTTTTTAATTGGTAAATTGATGAATGGAATTGCCCTTTAAAAAGGTAAATAATGGAGGAATGGCCTTTTAATAGATACAAGGCGGTCACCCGGCTTTCGTGATCACCCCACCAAAGAACTCTAAAAGCATAACTCATCAATGAACTCTATCCATATCTCACCAACTCTAAAAACAGCTCATCATTGGTGAACTCCATCCATAACTCACCAAAACCAAAACCTCTAAAACATAACTCATCAATGAATGCCACAACTCACCAAAAAAACTCTAAAAATTCTGAACTGGTTGATGAACTCCATAACTCACCCAAATGACTTTAACAACATAACTCATCAATGAACTCCAATCATACCTCACTAACAAATAACTCTAAAACTCATTGATAGGCTCCATTTATATTACTTATAAAGAACATAACTCATCAATGAACTCAATCCATAACTCACCAAAACAACAAAAACACTCTAAATATAACTCATCAATGAACTCCATAACTTTTTGAAAATTGCATAATGCCCCTTTAATTCAATTTGAGGGTGTTTTTCCTCAAATGATGCAAAAGTACATTCCCATAAATGAGAACATCAATGATGCATAGGACCCACTTGTATAACAGATAACTCTAAAAACAACTCATCATTGGTGAACTCCATCCATAACTCACCAAAACCAAAAAAAACCTCTAAAACATAACTCATCAATGAATGTCACAACTAGGCAGAATCGGTAACGCAAATACCGCAAACCGATATACCGACAATTTAATACCGGTATTTACCGGTATATAGGTTTTTCCCCCAGTTAATTTGAACACAATCAATGATCGGCCTCAGAGCGTCTATCCCCGTCATAAATGCAACCCGAAGTATTGCGCACAACACCGGAGGTCCTCCCGCCTTTCATTTCCTATGTGCCGTCTTCCCGTTGCTTGTTAATTATTACACAGTTTGCTAACCAAGAAATACAACACTATTCTGTAGGCCATGTCTTCCATTAGGTTTCAATCAAGTAAATAATTAATCATTTTAGCTTGGAAGGCTAATCCCAGGTCTAAAATGGTTACTCGCACGGTCTCACCGCTCTTTAAACCATAAGATCCGACCCGACATTTTATTACTACTTGCGCGGCTTTTTTATTTTTTCATACCTATATTTTTTTTCTGTTCAACTAACCTGTCCGTGAATTGTCATCGTCTGTCATGTATGATCCTTCCTTGTTTTATATGCACTCGTTTTATTTCAAAATACATACAATTCATGAGCTAAAAGTCACTACAATTCGAAAAGAAATCAAAGTTTATTGCATGTTACCTACAGCAATAACAGCAGCATCTAGATTTCACACGCTCATGAGGTAGGCCACGTGGGTGAACAAGTCAGAACTGGCCTTGGGATTCATGACCTGGAGCTCCGGGGACCGGCCTGCGGGACAGGTGGACTGTCCCACGTGCAGATTCAACAATTGTTTACGTGATTTTGAGAGAACCGAAAGGAAAGCAAGCTCCAAATTTAGAGGGGAGATCTTCTCTGCAAAATTCAGAGCAAGAAAACATGTATGCATTTAAATGATTTTTATGCCAACGGATGTACACAGTTTTCTGGAATTTTCAAGCTATTTACTGTATCATTCTAAGTGTAGCTTTTATGTGTATTAGAGTAGACAGTACTTGGTTAGGCTGAGCCGAAACCTGCGCTGGGGCAAGATCAGATGCGACTTAAATTGTCTGACGTTTTCATTGGTTCCGCTCCTCTTCTTCAACATTAGAGGGAATTACGAATTTTTCAGAAACCAGCAAACGTCTTCACCCAATTTGGGGGCAGCGTCGCATTGTGCTTGTTTATGCTAAATGTATTAAAAGATAATGAAAGTTTATGAAACTGACAGACTCGCGAATCTAGTGTCTGGACGAAGCACTTTTATCTTTGATTTTCCCTTGAAAATGAATTTAGAATTCATACTAAAGTCATTGGCTATATTCGTAAGTATATGCTGTCATGTACATGAAGTGTAAAATGGTAAAATCGGGGCTTTAGAATAACAACATATTCCCACCATACCCCCACACACATTTACAAAAATATACATATTAAATCTTATTAAATGTGAAATAAAAATGTTCGGGAAGAATAACAATTTAACACCACTCATGCATCTAAACAAATATATAAAAAAATCATATCGTGAAATAATAATGAAGTAAATAAACCGAAAATGTTTCTTTTACTTTACCATAAATTCAACATTCATAAACAAAATAACAAGTCTAATATAATCACTACAAACAATATTATTGTGCGCGCAAGAAAATAACCCTAGTTTTCGAAGCCGTATGCTTTCAGCACCAGCGATTGTATGTGTGTTTTTGAATTTCGAAAGGGGACGATATTGACACGTGCGTGGCGTCCGTCGAAGCCGCCATTTTCTTTGTGATCGATTTGGCTGTGTGCTCATTGCGTGAACAATGTTTATTTAACTGCTTTGTGCATGTGCACTGATGCGGGCCGATCATGTCCGGGCCCGAAGAAAATGTGAAAGGAGTGGAGATAAAAATAGTATGACTCATAGAATTAGGTAGGTACTTAAGGCATGGGGGTCATGATCGATCGATTTTTAGTGCATGGTTGAAGCCTTGTTACAGTGCGTGTTTTCGGGAAATTGGGTTCAAAGAACTCTGCTTATCTTACGAAAAATACACCGCATGATCAGCAATGCGCCTTGCGCCATGCCGATAAAAAAACGCGGTATCTATAAATTGGTATTTGCAAAAATAACATACCGGGTCATGCGCCATGAGTTGGGGTATACAAAATGCGGGTGGCGTTACATTTTCACAAATATTTTTTAACATTTTTTATTGTATCATAAATCCAAGTTAGGTATTCAGCTGATTTATATTATATTTCATTTTAAAGGGAATTTATCTAGCTTTAAAATGGTAGCAGATTCAGTTTTGTGCTATTTTTACTTTTTGAGTTATCGTAATTTGAGTCAGTCGGGGTCAGAGAGGGTGGGCATGTGTTAAAGTATAGGGATTTTTGATATTCGGGGCTTTTTGCATTTATTTTGTATCATATCTTTGTAACCCAGCCATGTATTAAGATAAATAACATCTCATTTTGTTTGTTATTTATGTGGCATTCATTTTGATTCATACAACAGTTTAAGCTATGATGATAATTGCAATTTTACTACCTTTTGCATTGTGAGGTAAGGCGTTTTCCTATACGATGCTGTACACTGTGTGTTTATATGCTCTCGAAGTTCTGTGTGGCATAACTTTTTAAGTAATTATCCTACCCCAGCAAAAGTATACATTTTCAGAAGGAAATTTGATGAGGAATACAAATATGGCACCCTTTCTCCTGCAGGAGGTTGCTTTAAAAGTTTTTAACTAATGTTGTCATAAAAAAGCAAAAAATTATATGTTTTTTGAACACCCTGAAGCTGCAGTACGACAACATATTTCATTGTTACAAGTTCCCTTCTTTTGAAGGCTTATGATGTCCCCTACACATCTCAAGGAGTTGCAACAATATGATAATTGAAGGTAACAAATTAGACTGCCACAGAATATTGTACTTTTTACACCAAGATTTCACTTTTCCACCCTATAGGACACTTAAGCCCTCCATGGTCATTGGCTTAACAATTCATTTCGGACATGATTCGTCTGTACATTCCCTCTAGAACACTTAGATCGGCCTCTAAGCATCGTCTGGTGCCAGTGTATTCATCGACGAAATATTACGGCGAAAGGGCGTTTTCGGTTGCCGCTTCCAAACTATGGAATCAGCTTCCTATCACTATTCGCGAATCACCTTCTGTTGACATTTTCAAATCTAAACTCAAAACGCATCTTTTTCATCTTGCATTTGCATGTGATTAATTCACCTGTGAGTTGCTCTACTCTGCGTCATACTTTTTCATTTTGTTCAGTGATTTTTAATTATTGTGCGAGTCATAATCTCGTCATTTGTGTGCAATAAACCCAGCCCAATATTTGCCATCAATGGGAGCAAGATGCTGAAGATCTTGCTTAGAGTGCTAGTGCTAGTAACTTCTCCTCTCCTGGGACGCATTTCCTGTCACAATCTTGCAATGTATTTTTTTACTTCTGTCATGTGCTGGTCACATTCCGACAGTTTTAGCACATTTTTGTATGACATTTTGTATATTTGATAATATTTTATGTCCAAATAGTTTTTCAAGTATAGTAATTACGGTATATTTCTACAGTAGTTATAAGTTTACATATATTTCATGGTGTTTTTTAAATGATAGTAAAATTCCATTTGTAGAGTTATTTTGTCTAAAAATTTGTTAAGCGCCTAGAGGCACCTGCATTTGGCGCTATATTAAATCTATTATTATTATTATTATTATTATTATTGTGGCACACTGTATATTCACATACAAGTTGCATATTTGTTTTCCTTACATTTTTAGCTTTACAACAATATATAGTTTTATAGGTATCTGAAAAACAATTGATGACTTATTCTCATTTAAGTGTGAAAACATGTAATATTTTGTAGTTTCAAGCATGTAACACATTTTGCTCCCAACGCATGGCGCATGACCCGGTGACAATACCGGTTCTTTAGCTTCACCGAAAAATACCAGTATATCGGTTTACCGAGTCTCTCTAGCCACAACTCACCAAAAAAACCTCTAAAAATTCTGAACTGGTTGATGAACTCCATTCATAACTCACCCAAATGACTAACAACATAACTCATCAATGAACTCCATACCTCACTAACAAATAACTCTAAAACTCATTGATGGGCTCCATTTATAATTACTTATAAAGAACATAACTCATCAATGAACTCAATCCATAACTCACCAAAACAACAAAAACACTCTAAACATAACTCATCAATGAACTCCATAACTTTTTGAAAATTGCATAATGCCCCTTTAATTCAATTTAAGGGTGTTTTTCCTCAAATGATGTAAAAGTACATTCCCATAAAAAAAATCAAACAATTTTTTTTTTCAAAAAATATTACCTCACCAACAAATAACTCTAAAAACAACTCATTGATGAACTTCATCCATATCTCACCCGACATATCAGGTGAAAATCGGTTTTTGTAAAATAGAATACAAAACAGAATTTGACTTTTGTAAAATGGTAAACATTGGTCTCTACATGCCAGGACATACAAAGTTGGGTACAAAAAACAATCATACAGTTTCATTGCAACTTCTCCAAGAACAAGTGAA